>SNQJ01S0119888.1:0-18895 GCA_010110895.2 Picea sitchensis
TCTCTTGAACATTGTATTGGCAATTTATGATAAGGAAGTTTTTGCTGGGTTTTCTTCCCCTAGAGAGTTTCCCAGGATAAATGTTGTGTCTCTTGTGAATGTGTAGTTCTTAGTGATCTTGTTCTTATATTGCTCTTATCTATTGAAATGCAAAGAATTATAATAATGGCATAAACATTAACACCTATTGCATAAATGTGTTCTTCAGGTGTAACCACATTGTTCCCAGTGAAATTTGGAAACCATTTGTGAGACTCTTTGGGCATAGCTTTGGGGTACCTAGGGAAAGCGGTCAAGTTTAAGGGCTTGTAAAGGCCTTTTGACCAAGAATGAGCCATTGGAGCAAGGAGAAGGTTACCTTGGAACAAGGTTTTGACAACAAGAGAATTGTGAGGAGCCCTTCTTTAGTAAACCTTGGAAGGCTTGAATCTTCCTGGGGGAAGGGTCTTTTGGAAAGATGGGTTCTGGGATGGTGGAGTCGCCAGATGAGCTTTATGAAAGGCTCATCAAGAAAGAAAAATGAAATTTCCTCAAATGGAGTCGCCATTCAAGCTATGGGTGAAGGATTTGGGGATAACTTGCCAAGGGTCGTTAGGGCTCAAAAGATGATTCAAAATCCTACTCGGCAACAACGCTAAAATGTTATCGCACAATCTGTAGCTTGGAAAAATCCCAACCCAATCCACGGAAGTGTGATAACTACGGGAGTACCTATCCACTATCACCTTAGATAGACACTCCCCTCGCTTTAATGATGATAAATCACCACAAGGGGGGAATCCTAGGGAATTATATATATATATATATATAATAGCTGCAAATTTAACCATCCAAAATCTAGTACAAGATATTAGAAATAAAGCTAGCAATGATTAGTCAAACTTCCAATGTTTAAAGCAAGACTTTGGTGGAATTAAGGGTTGTTTATTAAGTGTTATCATCAAGTTATTATGACAACCAAGTGTTTGTATCAAATAATTTCTACAACAACAAGATCTAGCCACAGAAATCAGCAAGTAAACCACCCAACAATTAGTCAATAACCAATAGAACAATTACCAAGGTTTACAAGTAAATTTCAGCGGTAGAATAATGAGCAATAAAATAGTTTAGATGAGTTTGTTGCAACACTAATGGTTGTAGAATTAATTTGTAACAACAAAGAGAATTACTTGGCTAAGCAAAACGCCCCTAGGGCACAATAAAATTTATAACATGTGAAATATATTCTAACTTGAACAATTGCAATATCTTTAAAATTCACTCATACCAATGCAACAATTTTATATCTCCAATGCAAGTAGATTAGTGCCTTATCAATTGGGTTAATGGAGTCTCTTGTGTAAGAGCTAGTTTTGTTACTTCTCTAGGGGTGTAGGCCCTTTTACTCCCTGGAGCAAACAAAACTAGCAAGGTAAATCTAGGAGGGTGCAAGCTCTTTTACTTCTCCTAGCAACCTTTGCAAAAATAGTTTATTCAATGAAAAAATGATAGATGTTGGTGGAGGGTGTATGCCCTTGTACTCCTCCAAGGGTTTATACCAAAATAATCTTGAAACGAGAAGAAACAACAACAATATGCAGAAAATTCCTTACCAATTCCAAGAGATAGCAAGTAAAACCCTCATCTACCAAGAATATTCCACCATGATAGAAAGAACAAAGCATCCAAGAGATAACACTATCTTTCCTTCCAATATAAAATTAATAAACATCCACAATAGCACAAGAGAGAGATATATATCGATTTGCCCAAGTAGGGCGAAAATTTCAGCCAAGAGGTATGTAAACCTCAAGTGAGTTATTGCCAAATGAAATGTAAGGTGACCTATATTTATATGAGGTCACCTAAAATAGTTTGTCCACATTCATAATTTGAGGAGGTTGAACTCACAAATTTGCCTTCCTAAACAATATGTTTTTACCAAGTTAAAAAATTACAATGAAGAAAGCCCTAAAATGATGATGTCCCTCCCTTAGGAGGTGACGTAGGGGCATAAAGAGAAAAAAATTGAGCTTGTTGAGGAATTCGTTGGGCCTCCTAAGGCCAAATGTCAATGTGCTAGGGTCTTCCTTCAACAAACATGCCATATCATCATCAAACACCTTGCACCACCAAACCCTAGCCTTACAAGTGATGACATCATGCCCCAAAAGTCAAGTGTGTGGCCTCCAAAGGAAAGCGTTGGGGTTAGGAAGGCTAATGAGTCACCTCCAATGGATAATCAAATGCCTCCAAAGGAAACGTTCCTCATCCAAGTTGTCCCAATGAGTGGAGTATGGAATTCACTCTATGGGCTTCATGCCCCCATGAAGGCCCAAGCAAGGCTTGTTCCTCCACAAGTATCCACAAAGCAAGGTCTTGCAAAGACAAGTAAATTCAACCTCCAAGGGTCTCAATTCATATGTATCATGCCAAGTAAATCACATTTAATACAAGAACCATCTAAACATTGCATCAAATCTACCCTTTCAAATCAAACAAGTGCTCAAAGGCCCTATGCAATTTGTCAAATTTAGATATGGGAGGGGTGTCATAATGCCTTATTGGGTGAACCAATTCCTCAAGTAGAGGATGTTCCCAAGGAGAACCCTTTCTAGGTTATGTAGTGAATGTGAGGTGGATGGGGTTAGACTTCTAAGTGTGTGGTTTCATGACATACAAGGGCTCATATTGTCTCATTTATGGGTGTCTTTGTTGAGGGCTAGCCACATCCTTTTTCTCTTTTTGTTTTTAAAACATATTTTTCCAAGCCTTTTATTAGCCATTCATTTTGCATGTGTTTCCAAGTTGAAGACAGTAAGGAGCACTAAAAAGAAATGTATATCCCACATACGCTCTCCCTTGGTTTGCATGCTTTTCCAAGTTGAAGACAATAAGGGGCACTAAAAGGAAATGCATAGCCCACATACTCTCTACCTTGGAAAACATCATTGATTAATTAGTTATTTATTTTGTGGGTCCCTCATTTTTTGAGAGGCGTTTCATTGCTCTTGGAATCCCAAGGCGAGCTTTTATTGCATGATGTTTTTGTTAGGGCACCTTCGAGCCTAGTGTCCCCTTCTTCCTACGAAATGAGGTACATGCCCTTCTTGGGTCAACAAGCCCAAAAACCTAAAAGATGGGGAAACAGAGGGAAAGAAGTAATGGAAGGTGGCAAATATGAGCGAGAACAGTACGATGACCCTTCAAGGAGACCCCCCGGTAGAAAATATTTCCCTGAGGGTGGCCACTAACTAGGAAACCATGACACTCACCAAGGTGAAATAGGGAAAAAAACATAATTTCCAAGCAAACGCTCCATAATCAAGAGAATATTTAATGCAACATATTCAAATGCTTCAACTATTAAGGTGACACTTACCATGACACTTGACTTGTTACCTCATGGAGCAAGATCCACCGTCTTCCAGAAGCAAGTTGGTGTGGTGAATGCCATCATGACAAACATAGAAGTATGGTGGTAAGGCGGGGCTCTGTCTGCGTGAGTGGACATTGTTAGTCAATCCATCTTGTGATACTCCATGTCTGCAACCTAAGGGCCTCGAGATATCATCTCCTTAGTTACCCCTAGAAATGGGGGGTAACACAACATTAAAGCTGAAAACTCTATGAGTAAAGCTGCAACCACATAGAGGTGTGGAAATTTCATATTGGGAAGATTTTCAAAATTTCTACACCAATAAACACAAGGTAAAAGTGTCAAGCATGTAAGTTTGTTACTATTAGTCCCCATTAAAGCTGAAAACTCTATGAGTAAAGCTGCAACCACATAGAGGTGTGGAAATTTCATATTGGGAAGATTTTCAAAATTTCTACACCAATAAACACAAGGTAAAAGTGTCAAGCATGTAAGTTTGTTACTATTAGTCCCCCGGTAGTGGATGTGGTGCTCTTTTCAAAAGCATCCCATCATTTACAAGCCTACGTTGTTATAAAACTTGCTTTCATTGAAGTGTGTTTTTTAATTTTGAGCTGCCAAAGTGCAAACCTCAAATGTAATTATGTTCTTGTTAGGCATGTCTCAAATGTAAATATGTACTTATTAAGCATTCTCACCATGACTTGGCAGGGATGCACTATCTGCTTGGGAATTTTGATCCTCGGGGTTTATCCATTTATGATTTCATTCAATCATACACTATGAACCATTGTAACTACATTTGACATGACAAAATATGGAACCACACTACGCCTAGAGCTCCACTTCCTTCGTAAAATAGGACTAAAAGCAATTGAAAGAGATAAGAGGCTTCAAGATTTATCTTCAAGCATAAATGCACAGCTCCAAGTTTAACAGCACTCAGTGGAATGATAGATTGAAAGCTCCATATAGAATCTATGGAGAAATATTTCTGCAACTACTTACAAAGAACTATCAAAGCTTGTGTGCTCAATAGGCATCTCTATTTCACTTGCATAGTAAATCTCTGCTTTGAGTATGTACTTGGACGTACTATATTTGTCTTTCTGTTAAATTGTGTATGGATGAGAGCGTATTGGGAGGTGCTTTATTTGTCTTTCTGCTGAATTGTGTGTATGGATGGATTCATATCATGTTATGTTGGATTGAAATTATTAGTAAACAGCTAGTTTGCATCAAGACCATGTAACAGCGTCATTTCTGTTGGTTCTAATTTTTCCTTTTATGGAGACGTGATTTGGCTTGTGCTAGAATTTTGTGTACAATATATATGGTGACTTTGTGATAACATATAGAGAGTATGATGGTGATCACTGAAAGGAGAGTTGTCACCATTTAAAGTTCTGCTAGATTTTCATGCAAATGTCCATAATTTAAAATACTGCATATTTGGACTAATCTTTCATTTCGTTTCCACTATCATTTGAAGTTTTTGATAAAATGTAACCTTAAAACCATTAAAAATATATTAAAAAACTACATTTTAAGACATTTTATAAATATTTGTATAAAAACTAGTATGTTCCAAAAGTATTGTCATGAGGTGTGCATTAGCAGATTCCTAGTCCAATAAAGGTCTTTTGTTGCTATATATTTAACATCAGCCTATGGGATTATGATTTATCTCATTGAATATTCCGCAAGGTTCTTGTGCCAAGGCACTGTTGTGTGGATTATATTTTAAGCGATATTGTTATTTCCACTATACATGGATTTTCATTAATTAATAAGACCTTGTCATTTTATTAACCACGACAATATTGGTTTATTGTAACATGTATGAAGTGATCAGATCTCTTCGTTGATAATTGTACTTTGAGATATGTGATTCTTTGTTGTTACAACAAACTGCAATGAATGTTCTTGATGATCATAATTCCAGTTTATGCATTAGATGATGGCTGATACTACGAGACTGGTCTGTATCATTTGGATTTTTATCTGTCAGTAAAATAATGCATGGATAACGTATTGATGCTTTCTATTAAAGTGAAGGCTGCACAATGCATGCATTGTTGATGTCTTGCTGCTGTATTTGAAGGTTACTTGGTGGTAATGATGCAACGTATTGTTCTTTATTTGATTGGTTAATTGGTTTGAAGACTGCTTGATATCAATATCATTGACACACATGTTGAAGTTATGACCATTAATTGGTAGCAAATGTGGTTGGACATTTCATGACTTGACTACTTTACAAATGTGTTACAAAGTTTCAAGCCAACTGTAGTATTTCATCTGATGGAAATACATCAAATAAAAACTCAAAGATTAGGAGTTCAACAATTCAAGTTAATCACCATCCAAACCTTTTATAATAGGTTCACAAACCAATATCATGACATCTGTTAATAAACTTTGTCACCATATGCTCACTTCATGATATTAATCAAAACATAGAAAGGAAGACCTAGCAGTACCTCGCATTTAATCATAACTCATGGTGTTCCCTATTTAATATCTTGGCCATATGGCACCTTTGAAATTTGAGATGAACCTTTGCAAAATTAAAAAGCCTTTTGGTAATATGGCCACCACATAACACTGGTTAAACTAAAAGGTTAAGTGAGTGGAAAAGAAATAAATCATGTTAAAATCAAGCAATTAGCAAACTCAATAATTTGTAAACAAAAGCAGGGACTATGCCTTTATGCAGCACTTATTAGTCCCTAATTTGTAAACAAAAGCAGGGACTATGCCTTTATGCAGCACTTATTAGTCCCTGCCTAAAGGCAGCAGGGACTATTGTAAACGGTCTTCAATATTCGCACACAAATCAAGGTTACTAACCCAAAGTTTTACTCTCACAATTCATTGAACGCTTTTTTGATTACCTATCAAATACTTCCAACAAATATTTTTAACCAATCATAAATTTTCGATATCTTATTTGGCCTCATTTCAAGGCAAGAAGCAATTAAAGTTAGGAAATGAAGTATGTATTTGCGATGTATTACAACAAAGTGGATTAATGCTACCTTCTAGTTAAGCATTAATCCTAAACATTAAATGTTTGGATTCTTCAATATGTATATTAAAATTCATCTAAAAGTGGTGGAAATTACTTCTCGACGTTTCTGCATGTGCTTTGTTGGCCTTTGCTTCTTTTGCCAAGAAGTTACTGCATGTTTTGTGTTGGCCTTTGCTTCTTTTGTCAAGAAGTTACTGCATGTTTTGTGTTGGCCTTTGCTTCTTTTGTCAAGAAGTTACTGCATGTTTTGTGTTGGCCTTTGCTTCTTTTGTCAAGAATATCCTCTTTCCACGACATGCCTCTAATAAAGCTTGAGTGTTCATGATAAATCTCTCTAGCTAGGCATTGTTTCCGCCTTGAATACATTTTATTTGCAGGGGGTCAATATTCTCCTCTGCCTTTGCCCAACCGAACCGAATTGTAGTGGATACAATTCCTTCTATATTCACAAAAACAATATGTTTATACAAAGAATGTTGTAAGATGCGCGTGCGAGATGTCCAGGCCGGGCTCCCGTGCAAAAAATGGAGGTAGGACATCTGCAGAAACACAACACCTGGAATGGAGTGCATGTCCGAGAGCAAAGTATCGGCTTCGAAATTGCAAACGTCTGACCAGACAGATTTGTGATTTTCTTTTTCTACATAGCAGGGATAAAGATGAAGCCCAATATTCTGATGGGGAAGTACGAATTAGGGCACCTGCTAGGGCAAGGGACATTCGCCAAGGTCTACTATGTTGGACCCTTTGTGCAGACATGGTATCCTCAGCTACAGATGCCAAAAAGTCTTCCCACTCGAACGAGGGTATGCAGGGCAATTTAGTTTTGATAACTTTGTCCTCAGAAATACCGAGGTTCGTGTGCCTGGTTTTCATACACTGAATTCTATCCAACAAAGCAACAAATTCCTCAAAATCGTCTCCATTATTCTCTATTGCCATGCGCTGGCGTTTGTCCTCTACTCGAACTGTTTCATTTTGTGAGGCCTCCTGTTGAGCGGAAGCACATGACTCCAACTCGAACAATCGTTTCGGTCGCTTGTCGGAGTCCATGGAAATACTTGTTCAAATATCAATCAATAATGGATAGAATTGGCACTGTGATCAAGAGTTGAGAATAAAGAAATCAGAGGGCAAACATCCTTACCGTTGCTGCAGCAATAAACCTAGAAGTAGACCCGGCAGGCACCCACTCAATTCACAAAATACTTCATAGCGAACAATCAATATCTCTATACTCTCGCCTCCATATAAATTTTGATGACCAACGTTTACTTGATCAAACATGTATAAATCTTAATGACCAACGTTTACTTCAGCGGTTTAACTGAAAAATTATGCAGACACCTGAGAGACCAAGATTTGATCCCCTCTAACAATGAGAGACCGGGCTTCGATCCCCTCTAACAATGAGATGGCATGGGAATGAATTTACATGACTTCAATCTTGACAAGATACATGTCCACCGTGCATATGTAGCCACCACGTCTCCAACTTACAAGAGTGGACAAAAACACGTGGACATGGAGTTAGCATTGGTTGGAAGTTGAACGGTAAGTCTGATATGACTTTAAAATCACGAAGTCTCTTGAAAACATATCATGAAGAATATTTAAGTAAGACTTACATAATTTTATAGACGTGATTAATCAAATTTGTTCAAACTCCCCTTTCATTGTTTGTTTGTTAGTTGATTTCAATCATTTTTTGTTTCAACATATAGATGTGATGTTATACACTTTTTATAATATGAAGTTATGATGTGCTGTTATACACTTCTTATAATTTTAACAAAATTATAACTTCAGTGCTGTTATACACTTCTCTAAATTATAACAAAAGACAGATTTTCTCAAATGATTAGACTTTTACTTAACATCTACCTTCTACATCTGACTTCCAAGGCCAAAGAAGACGCAGACATTGCCAAGATGCAGAGTTTCTTCGCAGAAAAACTGTACTGTGTTTTTTAATGGCATATCTGTCCAAGAGATCGACACGATGTACAGAAACAGTAGTTATATATGTTTGCCTCTGTTTCTCTACCTTTTTATAAACTTAAAATTCCAATATGCTTGAAACAATGCCACCATTGCCATTTAAAAATACAACCCGTGACATTCTTCCACTATCGCTCGAGGACAGGACAAACCGATGGAAGAAATATATATACCCAGTCCTCCATATCTTCCTTCCAGCAGTCAATTGTCGAGTTGTGAGACGATGGAGATTGAGTTTTTTTGGCAGAAAATTACACGCCACAGTGCCGGGCTTCATCGCGTGACCTGATTCGGATCTTGACTTTGTACCATAAATGCATCCTCTTTCACATATCAGCATTATAATTAAAAGGCTCATTGCAGTTGTCCATTAATATATAACCAGTCATGTGCTGCTCATTGCACTTGTCCCTTAATATGCAGGGACTAATTTGCTTTGCAACAATCCTTGTTTACATATTAACTATCTTGCAAACTTGTTCAAACAAAAAGTACAATGGTGTATTGGTAAAACGGTTTGTTAAAAGAGGTGAAAAAGGAAGGAAACCTCTTTTATTTTAAACACCATAACTATGAGGTCACCATGTTTATATCTTCTGAAATTATTTTTACCTCTTTTTTTCTCATTGTAACAATGCTTTTCAAACTTCTATATGCATAACTTTCTCACTCCTGTAGTTAACCACAAGACAAAGAAGATGAAGATTCTCAAACATACATCTATAATGGCAATAAAAGAAAATTGGATTCCTCAAACACACAATTTACTTCGAGTATAACCCCCATAGAAAATTATCAAAATACAACAGTTGAATTAGGCAAGAATATGGAACCAGGAATTTGGTTAAATCATTTGTTATGGAAGAATTCAAGGAATGAAAACAGAAGAGCTGCAAAAGCACAATATCTGTCATAGCCAATCTGTCACAGACCTTAGTGTAGAAGCAAGATAAGCACTCAGGCCAACTGAACGTAGAGCTGTGCCTGTGTTAATTTAGCCATTGAAACATGACAAGAATGTCACAATAGCTCTTCAGCTGTAATAGAATCTCGTTTCAATATTAAATCAATCACAAATAATAAAAAATGATGAAGAGTTCCATTGTCTTCACCATTGCACAGAAGCACTAACTGGAACAGTGTCCCTAACAAGACTATATCAGTCTTCAATCAAGATCCACTATGCCATTGAGGAGCCTTCAATCTTCCAACCCCGACATTTACAATGGACCTTGGCAAGTGAAGCCATATAATCACCAGATCTAGAGGAATAAGAGAGTAACATCATTCTCTTATCAGTTCCGTCCTTTCACATGCATGTCAAATATATGTATCATTTTCCTAGAAAAACACACACACACACAGAGTTGCCTTCCTCGCAAGCTACAAGCAACAACAATGTTCCATGACAAAAATGCAAAAGGCGTCATATATTTGATTAGGCCTGTCACTTGGTAATTTGTTTATTTAATTTTTAAAAATGCTTGGAAATGCCGTGAATGCATAATATAGGCTGTTGGGCAAAACCTTAATGAAAAATGTAAATGTTAACTGGGTATATGTTATCATGTTTAACTCGCCTGTTAAAATCTACCTTTCCTAAGGAAGCCTTTCCAGAACAGGTCAACCTGGGCTTCAAACTAAGTTTCTGGTTCAAGACTATTCCAGGATTTTCCATGCTTGAGGAAAGGCATACATCCCTTCTCCAGCATGTTAGTTAAGGGAATTCCAGTGAAAACAATACTTGCACATGACAAAGAAGTAATCAGGTCTTGATGGTGGACAACTCGTTCCAAATTGGAGAGATAGAACAATAATCACTATACAGTGACTTACTGCAGCACGAATGTGGGACAACTACCACTAGAGAATAATGGAAATAAGGGCTGGTTCTGCAAGGGCATTTGCCAGCACAGAGCATAGATATAAGAAGATTTTAGTGTGTGCCTACAAATAAAACAAAACAATGTGCTCTATTCTGACTTTTAGCACAATGAACATACTTTGAGTATTACTATTATCATTATGCGTGTTATACTGATACTATTCTTCATCATAATGCATTCATGTGTTCAACAAAATTTCCCAAAAGCCAAAGGATGGAAATCTTGAATTGCAAAGAAAAATTAAGGAAACCGCGGTGCTGAACTCAAGATATATGCATGCCATACAATGGAAAGGACTAACCTTAATCCATAGGGAGAACAGCTTGCAGCGATCATAGCAGCCTCTGCAGCAACTGGATCCTTCTGTAAAGGCCATGTACAAGACATTTACTTGCATGTTTCAACAACACTATCTTAGAAACAATAACAAGTTCCAAGTATCTTAACACTAATGCTCAAATAAATTGTTAATACCATAAAAATTTAAGACTTGACTGCAATGCATACACCAATTACAAATAGTATGGATATGGCACCAATTTCAGTCACCGACCACCACATCAGGCTAGGAGATTATTATATCATTTTACAAGGGTAGAATTATTTTTTTAAAAGATGCCATCAATATTCTGTGTCTTATATATGCTGTGAATTGGTTATCAATATCACCTACAACGATAGTGATCGAAACCGGCCGGTTTAGATCGTTTTCACCAAAAACCGGTCTGGCTCTTGGCTGGCCTGTTTCGACAACCCCGAAGCAGTCCGACCTGCGGCTCTGTTGGCACCAAGAACACTAAGAGGAACCAAATAAAAACCACCTAAGACAGTGTCGCCGTTTTATACCCTAGTGCAAGGTTATTTAACGATGCTTCCGCACTCTCTTTTACCGTTAAGAAATTCTTTTTCGTTTGATTTTCTATTTTCTATTTAACTTTTACTATTAAAACATTAAGGTGTATAAGGTACAAAATAAAAGGAAAATTTTTAACATTAAAATGGGAATCTCGTTTCAACATCATATGAAATAAAACAATACCACCTTCGTCTCCCATATCTCGTGGGTTCGGGGATTATAACATTGTAGCATGATAATGTTTGTGTGTGATTACTTTGTGATATTAAGTGATACAAGAGCCATCGAGATTCTTCCTTCTAGCGGTAGGAAAGCTATCTTATCCCATCATATTTGAAGTGTTTTTGCTTTCATCATTGTGTGCATAGGGGATGATTTTGATGATATGTTTTAGTGATTCTTTTGAACTTTAAAGGTCATTTAGAGCTTCAATATTTATGTATTTTGGTTCAAATATGTATCACATTCAGTGTCATTTCACTATATTCATCTTTAAATACTATATATATGAGCAAATTTTGCATATTTCTAATCTAATGTTTTGGATTTATATTGATGTATATAAAATGTTCAAATTTTAATTAAAAAAATTGAATATTTTATTTATTTTTTAGTCGACCATTTTTTTCTCGATTCTAGTTTGGGTCCTAGTCTAGTTCTAGATATTGACTTTTCCAATTCTAATTTGAATAAATTTGCCTACAACCCATTAACACTTAAAACTGTTTGGTTCCAAATATCAACTACGGAAAAGTTCATGCTTGAAACTAGAAGAGTTAAAAGGTAACCAGGGAAAGTACCAATGTCACCTCACACAATCCCTCTACACTTCGGGCTAGTGCTTTCTAACCTCAAGGGGGAACCCCTATGCAATCTAGAAATGAAGTATGAGCCCTATAGACCAAAGAATGTTGGAAAACTGCAAAAAACACTCGTCGTAATATAAAAGATTAGATTTGTATCTGCAATAAAACACACTTAACAGCTAGGAATACTGCATATTTACACCTAAGGATAGATCTATTCCTTGAGAACCATGTAAATCAGTTGTTAGAACATGAAAATTTTCCCTTAAAAGTGCAAATTTGGGTGTGGAAATACAAAAAAAAAACAAGTTTAATGACTAAAATTATGAATTATGATTGTAGTGCCTTGAATTGTATAGGTTACAGAGCTAGAAAATCGACTAAGAGAGAGAAATTCTCAATGTTAATCAATTCAAAAGATTGACGTAAAGCAAGAGATTCATTTAACAAGTGAAATATAGCCCCCATATAGATGTTACCTTTATTCCCAAGTTTAGAGAATATTGGCTTCAACTACAAAACACTTTGTTGACCACCTATTTCGACTAGGTGTCAACGTCATGTATCATGAAGATATGTACCTTATGGTACGACAAATTTGAAGACCTATGGCTCAGCTGGGAAATTTCGCCCCCATAACTTCTTTCTCTCTCCACGGAATGTCTGCTCCCCTACGTGGGAAAATTTTGTAATGTAACATGTTGGCATGGGCCAAGTTGTAATGATTTAGTGGCCTAGGAATTTATCATTATGGAAGTCCTTCCATCGATTTTTTTTTTCCTCAGGTAATTAATTTTGTTTTTTCAGTGATTTTAATTACTTGAGTTTTTTCACTCAAATTTCCTCCAAAGTGGTGAAAGACGTTCTAATGATCGAGCCTAGTAGGTAGATAAGGGCTTAAAGTGTTTTATATGACCATTCTAGACATCTCCTAGAGTCTTGCGAAATTTCATTAAGTTTTAATAGGATTTTTTAAATAATTAAAATTTATGTAAATTGGAAAATTTTAATTATTTTTGGTGTAAAATGTAAAAATTTGGTCCTTGGGGATTTTGTATAGGGGTATGGGTACTCAAATCAAATGGCTTATGACCCCCTACACCCTTGGGCCAAGTTTCAGCTCAATTTGACAAGTTTTGCTAGGTCAATGTCCATGAGGAGTCCAAGTCAGTGAAAAATTAACAAATAATTAGCTAAATTAAAAATGCCAAATTTTGTCAAAAGTTGTAAAACACGAGAAAATGGGGAAAAAATGTTTCCTAAGTCATTTCTATGTAATAAGGAGTCAAATAAATCAAGTTTCCCCTTTCCCACCCCTCATACAACTTAACTTTAAAGGGAGGCGGGGGGGGGGGAGATTTGTCTCTTGTGGGGCTCACCATCTCCATTGGATTGACCATTTGGTGATGGGGACCACATGGGGGACCCATTCCACACCTTAGGTGACCCCTTGGGACTTTAGAGAGAGGTTAAAATTTAGGAGAGGGGGTTTCTTCCCCCATTTTTGAGTTTCCTCTCCTAATGGGAGTTCCCCTCTCTCATGGTGCCTCACCCCTCCGCCCCCCCTTGAGTGAGCCTCCCTCTTTTGAGAGTGACACTTGGAGAGCATGGAAAGGGGGTCTCTCTTACTTCTCTCCCTTAAAAGAAAGCTCACCCCTCCTCTTTTTTGATCTATTTTGATAGAACTCCATTCTTCCCAATTTTCTCCTCACTCTCTCTTGTTCTTCCCCCATTTTCTCTCTTGTAATATTGTTGCCATATTGGAGTCATTATTTTCAGTAATAGAAGTGAATCTTTGGAAGAACTCTCGATGTCCTTGTGGTGTTCTATTGGAGTACTTTTGTTGTTCTTGTGAGGTAATATTTCTGCAGTTTGTAGTTATTTTGCACACATTGTTTTACTTGAAAAACCCCAAGCAAAGTATTTTGCTAGGGATAGATCTATAGTATCATTGTTGTAGATCTATGTGAGTTGTTTTTCTGAGTTTGAAAAGTAGTTTGTAGACCATTTTAAAGGACCCACTTTCTTTCTTCATTGTATAGCAAGTATTTACAACTTTGCAAGGTTATCAAAGCTTGGAAATGAAGACTCCAATAACTTCATTTCTCTTCACTAATATTTTTGATATTATTTCAACATTATTTTTACATAATTTCTACACTTATTTCTCTTCCAAATATTGNAGCAAGATAAGCACTCAGGCCAACTGAACGTAGAGCTGTGCCTGTGTTAATTTAGCCATTGAAACATGACAAGAATGTCACAATAGCTCTTCAGCTGTAATAGAATCTCGTTTCAATATTAAATCAATCACAAATAATAAAAAATGATGAAGAGTTCCATTGTCTTCACCATTGCACAGAAGCACTAACTGGAACAGTGTCCCTAACAAGACTATATCAGTCTTCAATCAAGATCCACTATGCCATTGAGGAGCCTTCAATCTTCCAACCCCGACATTTACAATGGACCTTGGCAAGTGAAGCCATATAATCACCAGATCTAGAGGAATAAGAGAGTAACATCATTCTCTTATCAGTTCCGTCCTTTCACATGCATGTCAAATATATGTATCATTTTCCTAGAAAAACACACACACACACAGAGTTGCCTTCCTCGCAAGCTACAAGCAACAACAATGTTCCATGACAAAAATGCAAAAGGCGTCATATATTTGATTAGGCCTGTCACTTGGTAATTTGTTTATTTAATTTTTAAAAATGCTTGGAAATGCCGTGAATGCATAATATAGGCTGTTGGGCAAAACCTTAATGAAAAATGTAAATGTTAACTGGGTATATGTTATCATGTTTAACTCGCCTGTTAAAATCTACCTTTCCTAAGGAAGCCTTTCCAGAACAGGTCAACCTGGGCTTCAAACTAAGTTTCTGGTTCAAGACTATTCCAGGATTTTCCATGCTTGAGGAAAGGCATACATCCCTTCTCCAGCATGTTAGTTAAGGGAATTCCAGTGAAAACAATACTTGCACATGACAAAGAAGTAATCAGGTCTTGATGGTGGACAACTCGTTCCAAATTGGAGAGATAGAACAATAATCACTATACAGTGACTTACTGCAGCACGAATGTGGGACAACTACCACTAGAGAATAATGGAAATAAGGGCTGGTTCTGCAAGGGCATTTGCCAGCACAGAGCATAGATATAAGAAGATTTTAGTGTGTGCCTACAAATAAAACAAAACAATGTGCTCTATTCTGACTTTTAGCACAATGAACATACTTTGAGTATTACTATTATCATTATGCGTGTTATACTGATACTATTCTTCATCATAATGCATTCATGTGTTCAACAAAATTTCCCAAAAGCCAAAGGATGGAAATCTTGAATTGCAAAGAAAAATTAAGGAAACCGCGGTGCTGAACTCAAGATATATGCATGCCATACAATGGAAAGGACTAACCTTAATCCATAGGGAGAACAGCTTGCAGCGATCATAGCAGCCTCTGCAGCAACTGGATCCTTCTGTAAAGGCCATGTACAAGACATTTACTTGCATGTTTCAACAACACTATCTTAGAAACAATAACAAGTTCCAAGTATCTTAACACTAATGCTCAAATAAATTGTTAATACCATAAAAATTTAAGACTTGACTGCAATGCATACACCAATTACAAATAGTATGGAGATGGCACCAATTTCAGTCACCGACCACCACATCAGGCTAGGAGATTATTATATCATTTTACAAGGGTAGAGTTTTTTTTTTAAAAGATGCCATCAATATTCTCTGTCTTATATATGCTGTGAATTGGTTATCAATATCACCTACAACGATAGTTATCGAAACCGGCCGGTTTAGATCGTTTTCACCAAAAACCGGTCTGACTCTTGGCTGGCCTGTTTCGACCACCCCGAACCAGTCCGACCTGCGGCTCTGTTGGCACCAAGAACACTAAGAGGAACCAAATAAAAACCACCTAAGATAGTGTCGCCGTTTTATACCCTAGTGCAAGGTTATTTAACGATGCTTCCGCACTCTCTTTTACCGTTAAGAAATTCTTTTTCGTTTGATTTTCTATTTTCTATTTAACTTTTACTAATTAAAACTACTTTCACCGTTAAGAAATTCTTTTTCGTTTGATTTTCTATTTTCTATTTAACTTTTACTATTAAAACATTAAGGTGGATAAGGTACAAAATAAAATGAAAATTTTTAACATTAAAATGGGAATCTCATTTCAACATCATATGAAATAAAACAATGCCACCTTCGTCTCCTATATCTCGTGGGTTCGGGGATTATAACATTGTAGCATGATAATGTTTGTGTGTGATTACTTTGTGATATTAAGTGATACAAGAGCTATCTAGCCCTTGGAGATTCTTCTAGTGGTAGGAAAGCTATCTTATCCCATCATATTTGAAGTGATTTTGCTTTCATCATTGTGGGCTTAGGGGATGATTTTGATGTTGTAGTGATTCTTTTGAACTTTAAAGGTCATTTAGAGCCTCGATATTTATGTATTTTGGTTCAAATATGTATCACATTCGGTGTCATTTCACTATATTCATTTTTAAATACTATATATATGAACAAATTTTGCATATTTTCAATCTAATGTTTTGGATTTACATTGATGTACATAAAATGTTCAAATTTTAATTAAAAAAATTGAATATTTTATTTATTTTTTAGTCGACCAATTTTTTCCCGATTCTAGTTTGGGTCCTAGTCTAGTTCTAGATATTGACTTTTCCAATTCTAATTTGAATAAATTTGCCTACAACCCATTAACACTTAAAACTGTTTGGTTTCAAATATCAACTACGGAAAAATTAATGCTTGAAACTAGAAGAGTTAAAAGGTAACTAGGGAAAGTACCAATGTCACCTCACACAATCCCTCTACACTTCGGGCTAGTGCTTTCTAACCTCAAGGGGGAACTCCTATGCAATCTAGAAATGAAGTATGAGCCCTATAGACCAAAGAATGTTGGAAAACTGCAAAAAGCACTCGTCGTAATATAAAAGATTAGATTTGTATCTGAAATAAAACACATTTAACAGCTAGGAATATTGCATATTTACACCTAAGGATAGTTCTATTCCTTGAGAACCATGTAAATCAGTTGTTAGAACATGAAAATTTTCCCTTAAAAGTGCAAATTTGGGTGTGGAAATACAAAAAAAAAAACAAGTTTAATGACTAAAATTATGAATTATGATCGTAGTGCCTTGAATTGTATAGGTTACGGAGTTAGAAAATCGACTAAGAGAGAGAAATTCTCAATGTTAATCAATTCAAAAGATTGAAGTAAAGCAAGAGATTCATTTAACAAGTGAAATATAGCCCCCATATAGATGTTACCTTTATTCCCAAGTTTAGAGAATATTGGCTTCAACTACAACGCACTTTGTTGACCACCTATTTCGACTAGGTGTCAATGTCATGTATCATGAAGATATGTACCTTATGGTACGACAAATTTGAAGACCTATGGCTCAGCTGGGAAATTTCGCCCCCAGAACTTCTTTCTCTCTCCACGGAATGTCTGCTCCCCTACGTGGGAAAATTTTGTAATGTAACATGTTGGCATGGGCCAAGTTGTAATGATTTAGTGGCCTAGGAATTTATCATTATGGAAGTCCTTCCATCGAGTTTTTTTTTCCTCAGGTAATTAATTTATTTTTTTCAGTGATTTTAATTACTTGAGTTTTTCACTCAAATTTCCTCCAAAGTCGTGAAAGACATTCTAATGATCGAGCCTAGTAGGTAGATAAGGGCTTAAAGTGTTTTATATGACCATGATAGACATCTCCTAGAGTCTTGCGAAATTTTGTTAAGTTTTAATAGGATTTTTTAATGGGGTTTCCATTTCCCATTTTTTAAAATTTATGTAAATTGGAAATTTTTAATTATTTTTGGTGTAAAATGTAAAAATTTGGTCCTTGGGGATTTTGTATAGGGGTATGGGTACTCAAATCAAATGGCTTATGACCCCCTACACCCTTGGGCCAAGTTTCAGCTCAATTGGACAAGTTTTGCTAGGTCAATGTCCATGAGGAGTCCAAGTCAATGAAAAATCAACAAATAATTAGCTAAATTAAAAATGCCAAATTTTGTCAAAAGTTGTAAAACATGAGAAAATAGGAAAAAAATGTTTCCTAAGTCATTTCTATGTAATAANGGATTGACCATTTGGTGATGGCGACCACATGGGGGACCCATTCCACACCTTAGGTGACCCCTTGGGACTTTAGAGAGAGTTTAAAATTTAGGAGAGGGGGTTTCTTCCCCATTTTTGAGTTTCCTCTCCTAATGGGAGTTCCCCTCTCTCATGGTGCCACACCCCTCCGCCCCCCCTTGAGTGAGCCTCCCTCTTTTGAGAGTGACACTTGGAGAGCATGGAAAGGGGGTGTTTCTTGCTTCTCTCCCTTAAAAGAAATCTCACCCCTCCTCTTTTTTGATCTATTTTGATAGCAACTCCATTCTTCCCAATTTTCTCCTCACTCTCTCTTTCTCTTCCCCCATTTTCTCTCTTGTAATATTGTTGCCATATTGGAGTCATTATTTTCAATAATAGAAGTGAATCTTTGGAAGAACTCTAGATGTCCTTGTGGTGGTCTATTGGAGTACTTTTGTTGTTCTTGTGAGGTAATATTTCTGCAGTTTGTAGTTATTTTGCACACATTGTTTTACTTGAAAAACCCCAAGCAAAGTATTTTGCTAGGGATAGATCTATAGTAGTATTGTTGTAGATCTATGTGAGTTGTTTTTCTAAGTTTGAAAAGTGGTTTGTAGACCATTTTAAAGGACCCACTTTATTTCTTCATTGTGTAGCAAGTATTTACAACTTTGCAAGGTTATCAAAGCTTGGAAATGAAGACTCCAATAACTTCATTTCTCTTCACTAATATTTTTGATATTATTTCAACATTATTTTTACATAATTTCTACACTTATTTCTCTTCCAAATATTG
>SNQJ01S0119889.1:0-17224 GCA_010110895.2 Picea sitchensis
CAAAGATTTCATGGCTCTCTATGCCTCTTTCTCCCTTGGCCATGTTATCACAAAAGTTGTAGGTTGGGAAAATCCCAACCCAACCACAAAATCAAGTGTTGCAACTAGGAATCCTACACCCAATGTCACCTCGATGTACGCCCCGTACTTCAAGGGTGACTAGGTCACTCTAGGGAGGCAATCCCGATGACCCTAGGGGGAATGAGATGGGGATGGATAAAGATGGAAGTGGAGCCCCTAGAGGTCAAATCTAAGTAGAAAGAGAAGTGAAAGGAGATGCCTTTTAAGTCAATTGATTGTTGCCCCAAAGGTGTAGTACTTCTCCAAATTATTGTACCTGCCCAAGACACAAGAAAATCCAACTTGCTATGATATATGCTAGTGTGGATCAACAAGTTAAGCTTGCTGCCCCTAATTTTCAGCAGTAGATGACAACTTATATCAGCAAGTAATACATTCAAATTATCATGTAAAGAATAATATCAATCAACAATATTATCAATGAATTAGGCAATCAATTATGACAGAAAAATGGCATTATGAGGCTGAACAAAGAAAGTTGTTATAACATGTGTTTTATGCAGAAAATTGCACACTTGTGTCTGTAGCATTCAATGGCATGCAAAAGAAAAATTAACCATCAAAAGATGCCAACAATCAATCCAAAATATGTGCCCTAGTTAGTAGAGTTAGTGAGTAAAGTTTTAGAGCTAGTCTAGGGTTAGTTTAGGAGTTAAGAGAGGGTTAGTATCTAGGGTTATGAAGCCCTAATGGCTGTAGGTTAAATTTTGTAACAAAAATTAAAGTAGTGGGAGAGAGGGGATGCCCTATTAGGGGAAGACTCCTCTCAATGTGGCAAACCAACTCCAAACAAAATATCTTTCAAAAGACAAAATTTAATGTTTCCCAAGGCAATGATTTTATATCTCCAATGCAAAAAATAAATGACTAGTGCGTTTAATATTGGGTTAATGGAGTCAAATAAATGAACTAGAGATGGTACTTCCTTGGGGGTGTAAATCCTCTTGCTTCCCAAGGAAAGTATCTATATTTAGGGTTTGAGAATGAGGGGTGTAAATCCTCTTACTTCCTCAAACAAACCCTTGCAACATCAATGAACTTTAAGCAATAAATGATGGAGACTAGAATCGGGGTGTAAATACTCTTACTTCCTACTTAGCTCCTAGCACAACAATCCTTGACTTGAAAAGATGATAGCATAAGAGTAGAACAACATACCAAAATCAAGAAATATGCTAAGATAATCCACCATAAAAGATAGAAAGCATTCATCTAAGGATAGCGCCTCACTCCTCCATCAACCATTCACAAGAGATAGCCATAAACAAGTGTACAAGAGATACAATATGCCAAGTATAGCGAAAATTTCAGATCAAGTTCTCTCACAAGAGGGAGAGTTATATCCAAATGAGATCTTATGATCTCTTATTTATACAAAATGTCACTAAGGTGACGTGTCCATAAATTAAGGGGTAAACCACAAGAATAGGGGTCAACAACCCTAATATTGCCCCCTTTAACAAAGTAATATTAAACAATTCATTTAAAGTTTCACTTTTGCACAAATAAAACCCTAATTTTACATGTATGTCTCCCCTTTAGGGGATGTTTTCCACTTAGAAGAAGTCGTTGGTGTTGGAGAAGCATGGGTAGGCCTCCAAAGGCCACATGTCAAGCATCTAGACAATCTCCTCATGGTGAAGACCTTCTTCTTTTCAAAATGTCCATGTGTCAATGAGTGGCTACATCACCACCAAACCCTAGCCCCCCAAAGTGATGTCATTCCCTAGGAGGTGACGTTTTTCCTCTCCTAGGAAAATTGTTTGGCAAGTGAAGCATGGGCTAGGTCCATCCAGATGTCCTCTAGGATTTCAATATTTCATCTCTGTGATCTGGCATTGTAATGTCCCCACATTGGGACATCATCACAGTGTAGAGATTTATGATGACCAGAGTAGCCAGGCAAATGTTATAGCGAGTACATGGGTTATTGAGAGGCATTGTGGGGTCCATCTTGCATTTCTCATCCTATTTCATCATTATGATCCATTCTGCACAGATTGGCTTTGGTTTTGAGGCATTCCGATGATTTCCATGGTTTTGAGTATTTTTGGCTATAAGTCAATTAAATTCACTGAAGAGGTCATTTTGGGCACATTACTTGGAGGAACCTCTCAGTGTAGTATCTCATTGGAATCGGGAGAAGAAACACTATAGGATGGGATGCTGAGAAGTGACTTTCAATGGCCAGGGAAGCCACAAGGAGAGATAAGGCGATTTTGAGAGGTAAAAAGGTTAATTAATTAATTAATTAATTATTAATAAAATGAAAGTCACTTTGGAGGGACAAGGTGAGAAAAAAGTATAAAGGAAAGGCAAGGGCCTCTACTCATTCATTCATGTATGGTCATTTTTTGATATCTGGCTTCTATCTAGTGAGCCCAACATTGGGGGATTTGACTTAACAAACCCTAGAGGATGATTCAGTGGTGAAAGATTCCACCTAGCTTGTCCCAAGCTTGGTCTCAGATATGCAATACTCTCCCACACCATTCTAGTTCGATTCTACATCAGTGCAGGAGGGTTCTACACTAGCCATAGGCACATGAAGAGGAGGAGGGTGCACCATTGGGGGTTTCTAGCAAGGGGTGCGCACCATTCTTGGAGAGGGATTCATTGTAGGTGATTGACAGGGATTTTGGAGATTCTATCACCTGGGTTTTCATTGTAGGGCCTTGGACATCAGATTTGGTCCATTCATGAGGAGTTTTAGGTGCCATTTGATTTATTATATGCATGGGACAAATTGGAGGAGAGGAGAAAACTTCAGAAATTGGTTTTAGTCATTTTCTAGCTCAGATCTTCACCATTTTGCTTGGGACTTCACCGGGGAGGTAACCAAGCCCCTATCTATTATTCTAGTGGTTTTTTGGAGCATTGGATGAATTCAGGAGTGAGGCCAATTTATCTAGGGTTTCAGTTATTCAGGGGGGTGCACCATATCTTGGAGGAGGTTAAGATCCATAGGGTTTGAGGGAGATCTTGAAGATTTGGGCACCTGGGTTGTTCTTTCCATCACCCGATCTATTGTTTGACATATTTCTTGAGGTGATTGGACACATTTGGTAGCAGGGTTGAATTGTTGAGGAGATTCAACATTCTAGCAGAACGTGGCATCTTCCAGTGGGGGTTTGGCACTTCATACGGCCCAGATCTACCTTTGCATTGGTCTTCATCTCTTATCCAACTTTGGGGGCCTATTTTGTATTATCAGGAGCTTTTTGTAGCAGCTCTATTGTCTATATTTTTAGCCATCTTTTGAGCATTCCGGATTAGCATATTCATTGTAGCAGGTTCCTCTATTTCATGAATAAAAGCAGATTTGAGATGTTTTGGCTTGTCTATCATATTGCATATGGTTGAGGTATGTTCCATGATTATATATTCTTGTTTATTGCTGCAAACACTCATATAAACACATCAGTAAACCCTAAGGCCAAAATCAAGAGGCCATTCAACAAGTAAACACATGTAAACAAGTAGGTCAGCGAAGTGTTTGACGAAATACTAAAACCAGTAAAAGTTTTAAAAGACACCCAAAACCGTGATGTTCCTTGCATCTTGGCTTGGGAACATTACAGTGGTATCATAGCTTAAAATATTTCTAGCCTGAGGGGTCTCTCAGAAATGGATAGATGGGAAGGAATGGACAATATATCCTTTGAGATAACATGCTTGGAGGTAATATATTCCGGCCTTAGCGAGGAAACTAAGGCCCTAATAACCTTCCAACATTATGTAGCCTATGGAAATCCCCATTGGAGAAAAGAGGATATTTTACACGGGATCATCATAGCAGATGAAAAGAGAAAAGAAGCAACTAGATGGTGGGAAGAATAGAGAAACCCCACATCCATTAGGAGCACGGAACCTTGCCACTATTGCAAGGGGCCATGGGAACCAGATCGTAAGTGTAGGGATAAGGATCAGAAGCACACTATGGAGGCACACAATGACAGGGAGGATGAGGTGTGTGTGGATGGAGCAATAGATGTTGATTCAGAGCAGTCTGATGATTACAACGACTCTTTCACAGAGGCTAGTGATAGTGACTCTACCTCAAAGGCTAGTGATGGTGACTCTTGCATAGAGGCTAGTGATGCTTTCACACTTGAGGAGGATAGTGACCCTTGCACATTGGAGGAACAGTTGGATGGACATGATGATATAACTGATGTCTCAGCAGGCATATCACATACCATTGATGACCCTACACCTCCGTAGAGTGGTGACACTAGTGAGGATTCACATGTGTTAGCACCTACAGATGACCAGCTTCCTATGGTGGCCATGACACATCTTCCATTTTTCTAGATTCCCATGATATCCATGACATATGAGGATAGAAGTAGCATAGAGGAACCATACATGAAGGATGTACACCATGGATGTGTAGATACACTGATCCAGGAGGAGGTACAAGACATACATACAATTGACTTTACACATACAGATCAACATGAGGAGATTGAGTCACAGCTTTTGGAGACTCCATTAGTTGAGAAGATTGTGGATGCTGACAAGTTTATGGAGCACTTACTTCCAGGATCGGTTTCCATGGATGAGGATGCACTCTTTAGTAGTCAGGATGGATCATACTCAATAACGTGTGGATACATATCATAGTAGTGTTCACTAACATAATTAGGGCCCCTCAGATCCATCACATGTGTATCTTTCTTTTCGTTGTTATGTAATATCTCATACATGCCATTACCCATGGGAATATATGCATGTGTAAGGTTCATGATAAGGAAACCTCCAAGTGTTGAGGACTAGGTCCTTGACAAGAGCATCCCCCAGGCATCCCGAACATTGATCACCAATATGTCCATGAGGACGTTGATATGTGGAAAATCTATCAAAAATACCTCAACGTCTTCACACACCCCCAAGACCTCGAGTCTTCTTGAATCAATACCAGAAACATTTCCATAAGGTCGGGTTGTCTTCAAACCTAGTTGTTTCATCACCTTCAATGACATGACATTTGTTGAGGCTCCTGAATCAAGCATGTATTTTTTCAATAGGAGGCCTTTCATACCTAATGAAAGATAGAAAGGAGGGGTCTTGTCCCTTATCCGATCGAGATACATAGTATTCAAAATGATGGGAGGATCCTCCTTCTCGGTTGGCACCTATAATATCTTCAAATTTTCCCTTTTCACAGAAGGGTTTAATGTTCCCAAGCCAAGATGCAAGGAAAATCACGGTTTTGGGTGCCTTTTTAAAACTTGTCTGGTTGTGGCATTTAGTCAAACACTTTGCTGATCTACTTGTTTACATGTGTTTACTTGCTAGATGACCTCTTGATTTAGGCCTTAGGGTTTAGTTGTTGATTTAGATATGTGTTGCAGAAATAAACAAGAAGATATAATCATGGAACATACCTCAACCATATGAAATATGATAGACAATCCAAAACATCTCAAATCTTCTTTTATTCATGAAATAGAAGAACCTGCTACAATGAGATGTCGATCTGGAATGCTCAACAAATGACTAAGAAGATAGACAATAGAGCTGCTAAAAAGAGCTCCCGATAATAAAAAATAAGCCTCCAAAGGCTAGATAAGAGATGATGACCAATACCAAGGTAGATCTGGGCCGTATGAAGTGTCAAACCCCCACTGGAAGATGTCACGCCCTGCTGGAATGTTGAAGCTCCTCAATAATTCGGCCCTACTGCAAAAGGTGTCCAATCACCTCAAGAAAGATGCCAAACAATAGATCGGGTGATGGAAATAACCCAGGTGCCCGAATCTCCAATATCCCTCTCAAACCCTATGAATCTGAACCTCCTCCAATGTATGGTGCACCCCCTTGGATGCCTGAAACCCTAATAATTCGGCCTCCCTCCTAGATGTTTCCAAATGCTCCACAAAATCTCTAGAATTATATATTGGGGCTTGGTTACCTCCCCGGTGAAGTCCCAAGAGAAATGGTGAAGATATGAGCTAGCAAATGACTGAAACCACTTTCTGAAGTTTGCTCCTCTCCTCCAATTCATCCCATGCATCTAATAAATCAAATGGCACATGAAACTCCTCCTTAATGGACTAGATATGATGTCCAAGGCCCTGCATTGAAAACCCGGGTGATATAATTTCCCAAGGCCCCGCCAATCACCTGCAATGAACCTCTCTCCAAGAATGGTGCGCCCCCCTGCTGGAAACCCCCAATGGTGCACCCTCCTTCTTTCTTGTGACTGTGGCTGGTGTGGAACCCTCCTACACTAATGTATAACTGAACTAGAATGGTGTGGGAGAGTATTTCATCTTCGAGACCAAGCTTGGGACAAGCCATGTGGAATCTTTCACCACCAAATCATCCTCTAGGGTTTGTTAAGTCAAAACGCTCAAAACCCCCAATGTTGGGCTCACTAGCTGGAAGCCAGATATCAAAATATGATCATACATGAATGAATGAGTAGAGGCCCTTACCTTTCCTTTATACTTTTTGGCTCACCTTGTCCCTCCAAAGTGACTTTCATTTTATTAATATTTAATTAATTAATTAAATCACTTTAATTAATTAATTGACCCTTTTACCTCTGAAAAACACCTTATCTCTCCTTGTGGCTTCCCTGGCCACTAAAAGTCACTTCTCACTATCCCATCCTGTAGTGTTTCTCCTCCCGATTCCAATGAGCTATTACACTGAGAGGTTCCTCCAAGTAATGTGCCCAAAATGACCTCTTCAGTGAATTTAATTCACTTATAGCCCAAAATAGTCAAAATCATGGAAATCGTCAGAATGAAACGGAACCAAAGACAACCTGTGTGGAATGGAAAATAATGATGAAATATGATGAGCAATGCAATTTGGACCCCACAATGCCTCTCAATAACCCCTTTACTCGATATAACATCCATTTGGCTACTCTAGTCATCATAAACCTTTGCACTATGATGATGTACCAAAGTGGGGACATTACAGTCCTCCCTGCTACAAAATTTCTTGTCCTCAAGCAATAACCAAATCCCCTCAAATAAAATACCAGGATCCCATGTCCACCTGTGGGATACACAGTAGAACCCATCCAAATATGAACACTCATACACTCTGCTCCCTGGGTCCCATATCAAGTCATGAACTCTTAGCCCCTGGGAAGCATAACCCTGAAATATACCAAATCCAAGAGTCTCCTACATATGACACATGGCCTCATCTAGGAATGAATCCATCCTCCAAGTCTCTACCAAGATCCATACAACCTCCATCAACTGCACATGTTGATGCCATAGTGAGGTGCTACAAGACCTCCGTGAGACACCTTCAAGCGATGCGCTCCTCTCATCACTGAAGATCAAGGGAAAGTTATAACAACTTCCCCCTACAATGCTCCACTCGCCTATGTCATTTAGTGAAATTCCCAACCCTGCAATCCCTGGGTCCCATGCAAATATCTGTCGAAGATCACCATGTTGGCCTTGCACTACTCTGACCACGACTGTTTTCCCCCTGCATACATACTGGACCCTCCTCTCCTGGATCCTTGAGCTGAAATACCTGTGACCACTGGACCTGTTGTCCAGAAACTGTACCTGTTGTCCAGAAACTGTACCTGTAAAGACACCTCTATAGAATAATTACCTCTCCAACCATATCCATGCCCGATCATAATGATCAAGATAGAGAAACTGCCTCGCTCCATAGGGTAAGTCCTTCCAGGCCCACTCCAAACCAACCCAAGGTGGAGTATGTGTCTCTCTGGTGCAACCTGGGTCATCCAGTAGTATAACATCCTAATAACAAAATGAACTCCCAGATCCCATGGAAAACTTGGAAGTTTATCACTTCCAGACTCTGCTAGCTGCTCCTGTGTCAGACTGATCACTGTCGGAAGTCCCCCATGCTCATCCTCATGAGTATCTGTATCTATGTTGACCTTTAAGATGCCTTCTATCATCTGGATTATGATGCTCATCATCACACACAAAGCCTCAACTGTCTTCCCATCACGGTCCACCTCTGTTCTATTGTATGTCGTAAAGGCACTCACGTCTGGTGGTTTTGTCCTAACCACTCTCCATGTCTCATCTCCCATGCAACTGCTAATACTGTGAAGGTGATCTCTCATAACTATGGGATGCTGCAAAGGAGAGGCATCTACATGCTCCCCGAAGTGTGTCTCCTCCCTACACATCAATACATCTGTCTGAATCTGACTGCATATCTCAACATGTCTCTGTGCACTATCACTCCTCACTATATGCCCCTACATACTCACGTCATCTCCTGCATACTACTATTGCATCCTAGATCCTAGGCATACTATTGGGTTAACCTCTACCGGAAGGTCAACCTCTATTGGGACACAAATGGAAGTGTCCTCCATCAACTGGTGCCCCTCTGCTAGACCACCAACATCCTCTAGCCATGTGACCAACGGACATATCTGACTGTCCACTAGGATAGATGAAATGGGTATTCGACGAATCTCCTCAAGAAGCTCCTCTGACCTGGACTTTGATTCTTGAAGGGTTGTCTATGTGCCTCTCAAGAATCCTTGGGTGCTCTCCAAATGATGAGTGAGTCTGTCTACCTCCAACTCATGCTCCCTCAGAGCCTCATGATACATCTCACCCATCCTCAATAGGTAGTCCCTGTCAGTCAACAACTTCTGGTAGTCAGTCCTCATCATAAATACTCTCTCCCTGAGAGTATGAAAATCAACCATGGAAAATCCCTCATCTGAACTACCATGTGTCACTGATGCTCTCCAGTAGTAATCTTCCATTAATGCATGCATGTCATCACTACGTCTGGTGGCTGTCATGATCATATCCTCAGTGAATCTCAACTATCCTGTCAAGTAGTGTGACTCTTGATCATAGTCATGCTGAGGTGCTACCTCATACCCCTCACTACTAGTGTCAGTCCTACTAGTTTCAACCCCGAAATTCCCAACAACACTCTCTGCAAAAGATGAAACATTGAACTGATCCCTGTCTACGGTGCTACTGGATCTGCCCATATGTGACTGCACATCATCCTCAACTGCTATCTCCCTCTAAATCATACTGTATCCGGTGTGAGCAGATGTATCCTCCTGTGCTGCTATCATCTGCGCTTGGATCCCTTATAGATGTATCCAGACACGTGCTATGGTCATCCTGACTGATAAAGAGTGCATCCTCATCCATGCAGGTCGATCCTGGGAGTAAGTGATCCATAAACCTGTCAGTCTCCACAATCTGCTCAACTAATGGAATCTCCAAAATCTGTGACTCCATCTCCTCATGTTGATCTGTATGTGTAAGGTCAACTATTCGTACGTCCTAGACCTCCTCCTATATCTGTGGATCTACATGTCCATGGTGTGCATCCCTCACACAAGGATCCTCAATCATATCTAACATGCCACTGGCCTCCTCTTGTGACGTGGCTATCAGGGGTGTCTGGAAGGATGACATATGTGTCACGACCATCATAGGAAGCTCATCATCTCTAGGTGCTAACACATGTGAATCCTCACTAGTGTTACCACTCTGTTGAGGTGTAAGGTCATCAATGGTATGTGATATGTCTGTTGAGACACTGGTGCTATCGTCCTGTCCATCCGACTGGATATCCACTATACAGGGGTCATTATCCTCCTCAAGCATGCTAGAGTCATCATCCTCTTTGCAAGAGTCACTAACACTCGTCCCTATGCTAGAGTCACTTTCATCATCAGACTGCTCTAGATAAGCCTCAATCAATCCATCCTCACATGCCTCATCATCACTGTCATAGTGCACCTCAATAATATGCTTCTTACCCTTACCCCTACACCTATGATCTGGTTCCCAAGGCACCTTGCAACTGTAGAAAAGTTGTGTGCTCCTACTGGGTGTGGGGTTTCTAATGGGTGTGGGGGTCCTTCGAAAGGCCTCTCTAACCATTTTGATTTCCTCCTTTACCTTGACCCAACCTGCAATCTTCTTTTTGTTCCAACTAGGGTTTTTATAGGATAGGAACCATTGGAATGTTAATAGACCCCTGAAATTATTGATGGTTTCATATTCCTTAGCAGACTCCTCAATCCTGTTAAAAATATCCATATTCATTGTAACTCTGTTAATCCCCACTGGCTGGTAGGAGTTTAAGATATGATACCACTGTAATGTTCCCAAGCCAATATGCAAGGAACATCACGGTTTTGGGTGTCTTTTTAAAACTTTTCTGGTTGTGGCATTAAGTCAAACACTTTGTTGATCTACTTGTTTACATGTGTTTACTTGCAAGATGGCCTCTTGATTTCAACCTTAGGGTTTAGTTGATAATTTAGATATGTGTTTTAGAAATAAACAAGAAGATATAATCAAGGAACATACCTCAACCATATGAAATATGATAGACAAGCCAAAACATCTCAAATTTGCTTTTATTCATGAAATAGAAGAACCCGCTACAATGAGATGTTGATCTGGAATGCTCAACAGATGGCTAAGAAGATAACAATAGCGCTGCTACAAAAATATCCCGATAATACAAAATAAGCCTCCAAGGTTGGATAAGAGATGATGACCAATACCAAGGTAGATTTGGGTCGTATAAAGTGCCAAACCCACACTGGAAGATGTCACGCCCTACTGGAATGCTGAATCTCCTCAATAATTTGGCCCTTCTGCCAAAGGTTTCCAATCACCTCAAGAAATATGCCAAACAGTAGATCAGGTGATGGAAAGAACAACCCAGGTGCCCGAATCTCCAAGATCCTTCTCAAACCCTATGGATTAGAACCTCCTCCAATGTATGGTGCGCCCCCCTAGATGCCTGAAACCCTAATAATTCGGCCTCCCTCCTAGATGCTTCCAAATTCTCCACAAAACCGTTAAAATGATAGATCGGGGCTTGGTTACCTCCTCGGTGAAGTCCCAAGAGAAATGGTGAAGATCTGAGCTAGCAAATGACTGAAACCACTTTTTGAAGTTTGCTCCTCTCCTCCAATTCATCCCATGCATCTAATAAATCAAATGGCACCTGAAACTCCTCCTGAATGGACTAGATATGATTTCCAAGGCCCTGCAATGAAAACCCAAGTGATATAATCTCCAAAGGCCCTGCCAATCACCTGCAATGAACCTCTCTCCAAGAATGGTGTGCCCCTTGTTATCGCGTAGTTTGTATTTCAGGTCACAGGCTACAGGATAGTGGACAAACTGGCGTAATAGGAACCTTCCCCACCCAATGTCACCTCGATGGGGAGGTTCTTTCTGTTTAGGGAGGTTAACCCAGGGGAGACGTCCCTGGAAACATGGGGTTTGAAGAGGCAAATAATAAAAGGTCAAGAGTTAAGGTTTTCCCTCCTCGCAGGTTATCACTAGTATCAGATAATCCGGCTAATCAGCCAATAAAGAAGTGAAGTCCCTGTTGAAAACACCTACCTGGAACAAGATGATAACAATGAAATACAATATTTGCAGGCTATAACTCAAAGGGTTAGTACTTCTTAACTATCTGATTTCATTTAATAAGAAATGTAATAGATAAGATGAAGTCAATGTTCTGCTAAATAGCCTATGTAAGATCACCAATTCATCAATGTCTACAAAAAATGACCAAGCCAACAGTATTTTCAATCAACAATTGTTCAATAAATTCTTTACGTCATCATTTAATTGCATGTTTATTAGTTAAAAAGAGTGTTGCGTCAAGTATGACGTCAGGGTAGGTTAGCAGCGTTAGGGTTAGTTAGGGTTTAAAAAATTTAAAGTTTGAAAGATGATTGTGCACACCTAAAGCTCAACGTTGGAGATATTACCAGTTCCTTAGGGTAAATGGAGTCAAAATCAAGGGAAAAAGGTCTTGGGAGGACTTAAACTTAGAGAATGGAAGGTAGGGTTCCAAGGTGCTACAATGGAAGGGCCCTAGAATCAAAACCCTAGGGGAAGGAGGCTCACTCCGGTGTTTCTTAAGCAAGGCCTCATGCTCCTTCCTCCTTCTCTAAAAGCTCTTGGCAAAATAGCTAGCTTCAAAGAACAAGTTTAAGGGAGAAGGTGTTGCAAAGGCAAGGCCTTCAAACCCTAGGAGGAGAAAACACTAGGTGTAGTCTAACTAGGCCTAGGACGTCTCCTCTTTTCAACCTATAACTTCAACGCTAGCTCAGAAAAAGGGAGAAAAAGTGTAGCAACGGCTAGGCTATATCTTCCTTCTTCAATGGATGAAACTATTTCTCAAACAAGGGGACATATAGAAATGACCTACTTGTGTGCTTGCTACCTAGGGTTTCAAGATTCAACAATATAATAGCAAATGTAAGAAATTAAACCTACAACCATTCACTTAAGAAGTTTTGCATGAAAAATTCACTTACATGTCATGAAGAAAGCATAATCAAACCCTAGTTGTAAAACTTCCTTGAGAGAAACACCATATATGCCAAGAGAAATCCTCCAAGAAGAGTTGCGCCTCACTTAGAACACCAAAAGCACCAAACTAGGGCGCAACAGATAGTATCTCACAAGAGAGTGAGTTGTGTTATATTCAAATGAGGGAAAAACATCCTCAATATATATCAATCCATGACCTTTAGATTACAAAATAGGTCATTAAAACAACCGTCAAGGTTGACTACAAAATTTACACAGTTTTTTACATTAACTCCTAAATAAATGACATAAAATGAGCAAAAGGTGGGACGTCAAGCCCTTCTGAGGGAGACATTGGCCCTTTTTGGGCATATCCAACATCCAGAAGTTAGATGTTAGCCCTTCTAGGGCTCCTCTAAGCTTCCACACGTGCCAATAACTTCATCACACTGCCACATGCTCAAGATAATGTCCATCTCTCCTAGGTGACATCCTGTCCATGAAGGGGAAAACGTTCCATCTGAAGTGGGTGATCCCCCCTAGGTCGGGCTCTGCCAAAGTGTCCTGGGTGGAACATCCTTCTTTCTTCATGTGCAAAGGCTCATCATAACACTGTCCTATCTCTGCCATCCCAAAAACCATCTGATGGGCTCTTCAGCCCCATGGAGGTCTGATCTAATCATCTCCCCATGTGTACCGGTCCACTGATACCTGTCCGTCGGGCATGGTCCTGCACATCAAAAAATTCTCCCTCCATGGGCTCATTAGTCCTCGGGATCATAGCAATGTCAATCATATTTCATCATTAAATTTATCAAATACATGCATAAAATCCCTAGCATATCCTCTAATAGCTCAAAGATATTACACTGATCTACTATACAAAGCTGAAGAAAAGGACAAGGTAACCTATTGGGCCAGTATCCATAAGAAGAAGAAAGTTTCCAAAGAAGATTATTCAAGCCATGTAACATGAAGTGATATGGTCTAAGGATGTCCAGTCATAGTGAAGACCAGGGGTAGGTATCGTCTATGGGTGCCTTTGTAGGAGGTGAGATGTACCCGTCATGGATGCAGTTTTTTCCAAGCCCCTTTATTGCCCCTATTCTTTTCTTATTTATTTATTTTTCTTTCTGTTTTACTTCAAGGTATGACCAGAGGACACTACCTTGGTGTGGTGTCCAGAGCTAACAGTGTTACCCACTAGTATTTTCCTAGAAATGATAAGGATGGCTCGTGATGAGACCCCCTTTCCCTTGGCCATGAAACCAAGGGTCATTTCCCTAGCGTGGTGACCAGATAATGGCAACGTCATACTGCTAGATACCTATGAACATAATGGGCCGGCTCGTGATGAGACCTCCCATCCTCTTAGTTAGGCCTTGTTTTGTTATTTTTCTTCGGGTCCCTTTTGTTTCTTATCGAGAGGCCTTTTATTGCCTTCTCGGGGATGCCTGGGCGAAGAATCTCTAGGTTTTATCTCCTATGGATTTTATCTTTTACCAGCTTCTTTTATCCCCTGGGATTTTAGCCCCTTCTTCCCACAGGACAAAGTGTAACCCCTCAAATAGGTCATCCTAATGCCTAGACTAGGGGAATGGGATGGATGTATGGGAGATAATATGTAAAGTGATAGTATGGTGGGAGCGGATGATGGCTCTTCAAATCCTCCCTGGTGACTAACCAAAACCCACAGATACAAGCTTTCTAGGGCACCCCATCAATCCCCCCAACAATGGTCAAGTGGTTTAGTGTAAGATCCAAGCAGTCGTCAGAAATGTAAGGAACCTGATGCATATATAAGAAAGTTATAACGATCAAACATGACACATACCATGATACCTAGACAAATTACCTCATGAAGAAAGAGTCTTTTCTGATGCAAGTCCAAGCTGATGGTGATGAATGCTTCTGCTACTGACAGGACAAATCTAGTGAAGAAGAAGAAGGATGGGCCCTCCAGGGCCATGCTCAAGTCAATCCTACTCTCGGTACTCCATGTCTATGACCTGTGGGCCTCGAGACATGATCTCCTAGTTATCCCTAGAAATCGGGGATAACACCCCCCTTACTAGAAACCCCGAATGGTGCACCCTCCTTCTTTCCTATGCCTGTGGCTAGTGTAGAACCCTCCTGCACTGATGTAGAACCAAAATAGAATGGTTTGGGAGAGTATTGCATCTCCGAGACCAAGCTTGGGACAAGCTATGTGTAATCTTTCACCACCGAATCATCCTCTAGGGTTTGTTAAGTCAAAACCCTCAAAACCCCCAATATTGGGCTCACTAGCTAGAAGCCAGATATCAAAATATGATCATACATGAATGAATGAGTAGAGGCCCTTTCTTTTCCTTTATACTTTTTGGCTCACCTTGTCCCTCCAAAGTGACTTTCATTTTATTAATATTTAATTAATTAATTAAATCACTTTAATTAATTAATTAACCTTTTTACCTCTGAAAAACACTTTATCTCTCCTTATGGCTTCCCTGTCCACTAAAAGTCACTTCTCACTATCCCATCCTATAGTGTCTCTCCTCGCAATTCCAATGAGCTATTACACTAAGAGGTTCCTCCAAGTAATGTGCCCAAAACGACCTCTTCAGTGAATTTAATTAACTTTTAGCCCAAAATAGTCAAAATCATGGAAATCGTCGGAATGCAATGGAACCAAAGCCAACCTGTGCGGAATGGCCCATAATGATGAAATACAATGAAAAATGCAAGCTATACCCCACAACGCCTCTCAATAACCCCTGTACTTGTTATAACATCCATCTGGCTACTCTGGTCATCATAAACCTCTGCAGTGTGATGATGTACCAAAGTGGGGACATTACAAAGGGATCTTACACATCTCTATCACTGGGACCATCATATTTAGTTTTCCCACTGAAGAAGAACAGTTTGATATAGGAAGAGGAGAAGTGTTTTGGCCTAAAGGACTTCTAGGTTTTCTCTGTATGGCCTAGGGCATCGTCTCTAGCCCAAAGTGGAGGAGGTTTAGCTGTCATATGATTTATCATAGCTTGGCATGAGTTGGAGAGAAGGAGGGCGCACTGCAGAAAGATGTTTCATCCATTTGGAGGGTCGGATCTTCATCATTCATTTTGAGACTTCACCGGGGTTTTTTTCTTTCCCCAATCTACTATCCCAGCGATTTTGGTAGTATTCGGAGGTCTCTAGGAGGGAGGCTAAAATATTGAGTATGTACGGCCATCCAGGAGGGCACAACTCAATTAGGGGTTTCATACATTTGGAGGTTCAGATATTCATCATTCATCTTGAGACTTCACCAGGGGGTTTGTCTTGCCCCGATCTACTGTTCCATCCATTTTGGTAGCATTTGGAGGTCTCTAGGAGGAAGACCGAAATATTGAACATCTACGGCCATCCAGGATGGCACGAATTAGCTAGGAGGATTGGATCTAGCTCTTGGAGGGAAATAAATCAATCTTGTGCCTTTCACCAATTCCTTGTAGAGCCTTTGGAGGCTATTATCTTCAATTTTGGACATTATTATAGAAACTATTATTCCATATTGGTTATTATTATGGTATTCTCCCCGATCTTCAGATCTATTGTATCAGGATCTCTCTATTATCTAAATAAAGGTTAGATTTGAGGTTATTGGTTCTATATTGGTGTTTGTTGTTGTATCTTGTTGTTTTTTTTATGCTATATGTTCATATATATATCTTCATGTAATTATATTCTAAGCATAAACCCTAATGTGCAACTTCATGAAGTAAACCTACAAACACACAAATCACAACAAATAAACAGTGAAACAATACTTGTTTTCGAAAAAAAATTGGCTTCGAAAAATTATAGTGGTATCAGAGCGTTAAATCCTCCCAGCTTGTGGGGATTAGCGCATGAATAATTTAAGTGGTATCTATATGGGAAGGCGCAAAAGACAGACAGGTGAACCAGAGGCAGAAATGGAGGGTTCAGGTGAGGACAGTGATCCATAGGTTTTAGCAGGTATAGAAAAGGAGATAAAAATATCAATAGACAATGCACAGAGTACACTTGAGTTTCATTTACAGGAGAACCAGGAGACAATGCGCATGGGACAGGTGGAAATGAAGGAAACTTTGGAAAGAATAAATGCTAATCAGGAAAAAATTGCATCAATCCTGTTGCAAATGACACATGGTGGGAATGGCCCAAGAAATTATGAAAACAAGGAAGCCAGTGGCTCCCATGGGGGAACTAGAAATTATCATGACCATAATAATCACTACCATGCAGAGGGACAAATATTTGGAGGAGGGTCCTCAAGGGGGGCATCACAAAGTAGGGTTACTCCTAGACCCTATATGCCTACATTTTTGGATGGCCAACCATAGGGTAACCACTTTAATGAATTATAAGACCACTTTGCGGAATATGCCAGGGAATACGAGGCCTTGAGTGTAGGATTGAGGATACAGGTGACATTGGACTAATATTGTGGTATCAAATTCAGGGGTCAACCCAAAAACTATCACAGGAAGAACAATTAGTTAGAGTGTAGGGAAGGTAAAATGGAGATTCCATACTTTGATGGGTCTCCCAAGGTGTCTACGCAAACTTGGGTATAGAAGTTAGACACCTACTTGCAGGTTAACCTCATGAGGGAGATGAATTCCATCAAGTTTTCCATCATGTACTTGTAGGGAAAATCTCATGATTGGTGTGTTTCAGGATAAATTTGTGAGTGCGGACACAGACCAATCTCCCTAGATCCACCTGGATCTAGAACAAAACAAGACAAAATACTACTCTTTCCCTAGATCTAGACTATTGAATGAACTAAGAGAAATGGATAGTGGACATACCTTATGAACGCTCTCCTT
>SNQJ01S0119889.1:22198-34094 GCA_010110895.2 Picea sitchensis
TGAGAGAGGAGACTGTGAGAGAAAGAAGAGGAAGTTACAACGGGTTTTGCTGTAGGTTGTATCCCTTCATTTGTTGGATAATAATAAAGGAAGGACATGGCAATTTCTCTGGTGGACGTAGCCCACACTGGGTGAACCATGTAAATCTGTGTCTCTCTTGTATTGTGTGTCTTATGTGTTTTGTTTCTGCATTTGTTTTATTTTATTGCTCCGCGATCCTGTTTTTCTAACACGAACTTCTCACACTGTGTTACATAGCTAGGGTGCGAACTTGTTCTAAGGCTTGGAAAAATATGAATTCTCGATGGTTCTAGAAGGGAATCTTCTAGAAGAATGGGTTGGCATTCGAATGGTTATCCATTTACTGGTTTCCCTGATATTTTGGGATCATTCTTATCCAAGTAACCATCTCATTCTCTCCTATATATTGATGGAATTATCATGGAAAAGGTTAACAAAGATTCATTGGAGAATTAGTGAAAGAATTGTGTGAAGGACGTAGCTTGAACAGGAGCTTGGAGACTCTAGCAAGTCTATCAAGAGGATTTGATCTTCTTCATACAAGGATTGAGAAAGTGTGTGTGTTGGAGCCAAGAGCCACCGAAAGGGAGCTTGCGACATCAAGGCGATCAGGTTGTAATCTTCTACTTTCAATTAATATGATACAATGGCATGTCCTTTTCCCATAAAGCTATTCTCACTTTATTGTGTAATTCCTTGATCATACACATAAGTTGACAGTTGAATATATTTTGCTATCTTCACTTTGGTTGGTTTGTTTTGTCTTGGTCTTGACCTTACAAGAGCACCGGAGCGAAATGGGAGCAACAGAGACCTTAGGAATCAATACAAAGGTATGTTACTTGTTCCTTCCTACTAGCTAATTCAATGGTCATAACTTAGGGAAAGAGTCATGTCCTGTCCTATTTTGTTCTAGATCTAGGTGGATCTAGGGAGATCTATTAGTGTCTGCACCTACCGATTAGTCTGATAACTCAGTTAAAAATCAAATGGTATGTTGACAATTCTACTGTCAACATACATCATTCTCACCCTGGAGAAGAAAATGTGGCAGTTGAAAGGGAATGCGTGGAGAGTAAAGGTAAAGAGAAAGTGTTCAAGAAGGAGTCGGCTAGGGAAAGGTAAGTGAACCCAATGACAATTTTTTTTGATTGAGAGAAGAACATTTTAAAAACTGAAACCATTCACTGGTAACAGAGGTTGATTTTGAAAGATGGGTTTCGACACAAGAAGGCATAGAAGTTCTGAACAAATTACTAGGTATGCCCCTTTCATCAAATTTTTAAAACAGAGAACAATTTGGGGATAAAAAAAAAATTTGATGAAATTTTCTTTGTATTAACAGAAATATTAGACAAAGGAAGAAATTATAGAATTGAATAGAATCTGTAAGACTTGGAAGCTTGAGAAACTTTTGAACAAGAATAGACCTTCTCTTGAGCAGTGAATTTTTATTCATTCTCTTAAAAATCTAAAGGATAGTATCTAGGTTTGAACCAGAAAGATTTTACCCCTCATAAATTCACAGAGACTGTATGCAAATTCTTGAACAAAACCAATGGATAACCTTCTTTGAGAAATTTGATGGGTGCTATGAGGAAGTTGCTTTAGAATTTGCTCATTCATTTGATGGGGAAAGGGCCACTATTGGAAACCTCACTATTAGAATCTCTGAAGATATAATTGCACAGGTCACTGGATTACCTCAAATAGGAGAAATATATTTCAAAAATAAGCACTTTAAAGATAAATCATGGGCATCTTTTGTTTACAGATCTAGGGTGGCAACAGTCAATTGGAAAAAGGGAATTCCTAGGAGTTGGTTGATTCATCCTTGGGATGAATTAGCCTATCTCATCCAGAAGTTTATAACTTGTGAAGGAAGATTTAGTATTATCTACCTATATCACATCAAGTTGCTACAACATTTAAAAAGTGATTGTGAAATTAACATGCCCTAATTTCTACTGCAAAGCCTTTCTAAGATGGCTAAGGCTATTCAAAAACAAGGGAGGAATACAAAAAATAATCTATACCATTGTGGCTTCATTAAAATGATCATCATACATGAGCTACAGAAATGGAACTTGACTTGGCAGCAGTTTGTTAGTGGCAATGGTTTTGAAACAGTGGAAGAGGAAGTAAAAGAGGAACAAATCTTGGTTGTGACAGATGATGAGGAAGAAATACAAAACCCCAAGGCAACAAGCTCAAAACAGCCTATGGGGGGGAGAAGAACAAGAAGCATGGTGAAAATGGAGAAAGAATTCCAAGAAAAAGATAATATTTTCACCACATATGAAAGAAAATCAAGGAAATGCCAACAAAACAAAAATGATGAAGCACAACAAGCACAGTATGCACACCTTCAGACTATGGAGAAACAAAGAAAGACAGGTAAAACACAATCATTGGAAAATGATGATTTTGAAGGACAAGAAACTTCTACATATGAGAAAATGAGAGAAGATGTGAAACAATTAATTGAAGATATGAAAGATGAAACTCAACCTCCAAATATGGTAGAAAAAATAGAATAAATGGTTGGTGGGTCCACATCAGAACTTGATAAGAAAAGCAAGAAAATGAAGAAAATGAAGAAAAAGATCAAGGAAATTGAAGTCTTGGAAAGGTACTTAAGAACAGAGAACGAAATGTTAAGGACTCAAAGCCATAGAACACAGGAAGAGAATGAAATCCTGAAGAAAAAGAATAAGAAGCTTCAAAAGCAAAACAAACTAATTTCCAAACAGGCATACAAATGGTTTCAGCAGAAGAAGGCAGACAAAGAAAAATATCAAAGACTGAAAGTTCTTCATACAACGCAGGTTAATGTGGATACATTGTTGCAGGAAGTAGAGGTTGCAGAAGATTACTGATAGAGGTTCAAGAACATTTTGTTTTTGGGCATGAGAACATGCAAAGTCTTCCTCTTGGGGGAGATGTTGAGTACATTTTTATGTTTCCTTCCACTCCATAAACTATACTTTTGCCTCCAAAACCATCCATTTTGCCTTCATATTATTCCACATTTTCCATAAAATAGCTTATGCAAGGTACATTTATCATTCCTTATCTTAAGAATTGAATTTTCAATTTTTTGGCATCAAAATTAAAAATTTATCAAAAATTACAAGATTTGACTAAATCCCGTAATTTCTCCTAGGTTCGTGTACTTGCAGGACAGATGGGTGAAATATGAGACATGGGTCATTATCCTTGATGTACAAGGACGAATGAATACTTATCATCTTCGATATCTGAGTTTTCCAAGTGTTCGGTCAATGCTAGTCAAATAGGGCCACTTCAACAGAAAATACCCTGTTTTAGCATAAAATCATGGACAGTTTTAGATTTTCTTGGGATTTGTTCATATTTTATGGATCTGAAGGGGGTATTCGACCTTCCTAGCATATTTTATGGATATGATCATTATCTTTAGGATGTTTCTTATCATTATCAGTTTCAAAACTCTTGTATAAATACTCCAAGACATGGACTAGTATGACAATCCTTATGTTAATGAAGAAAACTTTGAATTTGCAGTCTTGAGATCAATTTTGTGTTTTGTTCTTGATGATGTCTATGATATGATTATGTGAATACTGCTGGAAGTTCCTTCCTAGCTGAGATGACTTAGGTGTACAAGTGAAGCACTGGAGGGCCCCCTTTGCTAAGCTAGTACATTTCTCCTTTTTCATTCTTTTCAAGCAAATTTTGGTATGAGCTTTAGTTCAGTTTACATTATGTTGTAGATAACACTGTTGTGTTTTATTTGATCAGGTTATTTGGCTAATGAATGTGGGAAAGAAAATAATGTATCTCTTGTAAAAGAGTTTAGCCTTTCAGACATTTATAAGCTTCTAGTTTAGTTTGAATGCTTATTGTTTTGAATACTTAAAACTAGTTGAATGTTTTTCTACTCTAATTGTTGATTAATGATAAGAGATCTATGAATACAGCTTCTGTAAAGAAGCTTAGAATTTCCTTTCATACTCAACACTTAGGTTAGATTTGATTTATTTCCATTGAAAGAACAAAATTTATCTCTAAATCCATATATTTTGGATGTGCCTCTAAGTCTTACAAACACCGGATTGACAATCAATTGCACTCTAATTTACATCAATAGGTTGGAGCCTAACAACCCCAGGTAAGTAGGTAAGTCATTTTGATTATTTGCATTTGCATATTGATTGCTCATATTAGTTTAGATGCATTTCATTTTCATTTTTCTCTACTTGCATATTGATTTCATGCTTAGCTTAGAAATTTTTGAAAAAATGTCAAAGTTCTCGTGCACTCTACAACATGCACATGTCCCCAAGTAGGAGCCAAATGTTATCCCCATTTTGTGGATAAATAAGGAGATTATGTCTCGAGGCCCTAAGGTTGCATATATGGAGTGCCGAGAAGACCTCATGGCCAACAATACCCTTTTGCACAGTTGGAAAGCCCTCTCACCACCACAGATGGTCACAGATTTCCAGATGGCATCCACCACATAAGCTGGCTTTCAAAAGGCAATGGACCTTTATCCATGAGGTACAAGTCAGTATCATGGTGATCATAATTTCAATATTTAATCCAGTTAAGTATGTTGTATCTTAGATTGCTCTAGATTTCATGATATATGCTTGGACATTATTCCTTTTTCCCTACTTCATCTTGGTGGTTGACATTGTTCCCTAGTAAGTGGATTTCCTTTGGGATGAGTTTGCTGCTAGGAACTCCCTTAAAGAGCCATTGTATCATTCTCGACCATACTTACCCCTTTCCATTATTGTTCCCCTCCATTTCCTTATCTCTTGGGATTTTAGGGTGTATTGACCCAAGAAGAGGCTGTCCCTCATTCTATGGGAAGAAGGGGTTGAAGGCCAAGAGGGATTGATGTTGGGTAAAAGATAACATCCTTGTATGAACCTTTCAGATGCTTCACCCAGGGATCACCCAAAAAATCAATGAAACGCTTATATTTGAGTAAAAGTTACCCACAATATAATAAAGAATGATTAAAAGTTTAGTTGAAGGATGGGAGGTCTCATCACGAGATGACCTATCATGTCCATGAATATCTAGTGGTATGAAATTGCCATCATCTAGTCACCAAACTAGGGTAATAGCTCTTAGTTACATGGCTAAAAAAAAGGGGGTCTCATCACGAGCCAACCTTCTCATTTCCACTAGGTGTTTGTGGGTGACATTGCCATTATTTGGTCACCATGCCAGGGCATTGACCTATAACCTCTCCTTAAAATTATGAAAGAATAAAAGAATGACAATTAATGGGCTTGGAAAAAATGCTTTGTGGACGAAGGTACCACACAACCCTCTACAAAGGAACCCATGAATGAGACACTATGACCGCTTGTATTTCATGAGCCCTATGCCCATTGAGTCTTGACCCCAACCGTTTCATCCAATTTACATGGATTAGAGAGGGATCTCTTGGAAACTCTCCTTAACCTAGGGAAAGATCTACCCAATAGGACTCCTCGTCAACCCTCCCATATTCAATCTTGACAAGTCATATAGTGTCCTTGAGAAATTAATTGTTTGATATCGTGATATTTGATGCACATGATTAGGTGTCTCGTTTATTAATTGGATTCACTTATCATGATGTTCTGACTTGATATCCTTGGAGGGCGTGCTCATTTGTCTTTGCAGGACCTAGTTGGTGGACATTTTTGGGAGAACAATCCTATCTTGGGATTCCATGGGGCTGGAATCTCATGGGTTGGATGCCAAGGGTCCACATGCCGGATCATAGAGATGAAATATTGAAATCCTAGAGGACTGTTGGATGGACCTAGCCCATGCTTCACTTGCCAAACGATTTTCCTAGGAGAGACGAAACATCACCTCCTAGGGAATGACATCACTTTTGGGGGCTAGGGTTTGGTGGTGATGTAGCCACTCATTGACACATGGACGTTTTGAAAAGAAGAAGGTCTTCACCATGAGGAGAATGTCTAGATGCTTGACATGTGGCCTTTGGAGGCCTACCCATGCTTCTCCAACACCAACAACTTCTTCTAAGTGGAAAAACTTCCCCTAAAGGGGAGACGCCCATGTAAAATTAGGGTTTTATTTGTGTGAAAGTGAAACTTTAAATGAATTGTTTAATATTACTTTGTTAGAGGGGGAAATATTAGGGTTGTTGACCCCTATTATTGTGGTTTACCTCTTAATTTATGGACAAGTCACCTTAGTGACATTTTGTATAAATAAGAGATCATAAGATCTCATTTGGATATAACTCTCCCTCTTGTGAGAGAACTTGATCTGAAATTTTTGCTATACTTGGCATATTTTGTCTCTTGTACACTTGTTTATGGCTATCTCTTGTGAATGGTTGATGGAGGAGTGAGGCGCTAGCCTTGGATGAATGCTTTCTATCTTTTATGGTGGATTATCTTAGAATCTTTCTTGATTTTGGTATGGTATTCTACTCTTATGCTATCATCTTTTCAAGTCAAGGATTGTTGTGCTAGGAACTAAGTGGGAAGTAAGGGTATTTACACCCTGATTCTAGTCTCCATCATTTATTGCTTAAAGTTCATTGATGTTGCAAGGGTTTGTTTGAGGAAGTAAGAGGATTTACACCCCTCATTCTCAAACCCTAAATAGAGATACTTGCCTTGGGAAGTAACAGGATTTAAACCCCCAAGGAATTACCATCTCTAGTTCATTTATTTGACTCCATTAACCTAATATTAAAGGCACTATTCATTTATTTTTGTATTGGAGATATAAAATCATTGCCTTGGGAAACATTAAATTTTGTCTTTTGAAAGATCTTTTGTTTGGAGTTGGTTTGCCACATTCAGAGGAGTCTTCCCCTAATAGGGAATCCCCTCTCTCCCACTACTTTAATTTCTGTTACAAAATTTAACCTACAGCCATTAGGGCTTCATAACCCTAGCTACTAACCCTCTCTTAACTCCTAAACTAACCCTAGACTAGCTCTAAAACTTTACTCACTAACTCTACTAACTAGGGCACATATTTTAGAATGATTGTTGGCATTTTTTGATGGTTAATTTTTTTGTTGCATGCCATTGAATGCTACAGACATAAGGCTGCAATTTTCTGCAAAAAACACATGTTATAACAGCTTTCTTTGTTCAGTCTCATAATGCCATTTTTCTGTCATAATTGATTGCCTAATTCATTGATAATATTGTTGATTGATATTATTATTTACATGTTGATTTGAATGTATTACTTGTTGATATAAGTTGTCATATACTGCTGAAAATTAGGGAAAACAATCTTAACTTGTTGATCCACACTAACATATATCATTGCAAGTTGGATTTTCTTATGTCTCAGGTAGGTACAATCATCCGAAGAAGTACTACACCTTTGGGGCAACAATCACTTGACTTACAAGGCATCTCCTTTCACTTATCTTTCTACTTAGATTTGACCTCTAGGGGCTCCACTTCCATCTTTATCCATCCCCATCTCATTCCCCCTAGGGTCACTAGGATCGCCTCCCTAGAGTGACCTAGCACCCTTGAAGTACGGGAGGTACATCAAGGTGACATTGGGTGTAGGAAGTAAGAGGATGTATGTCATGTTACATGTATTTTCTGCATTTGAATTAATATGTTAGTTGATTTAGTAGTAACGAGACCTAGCGAGGGAGTTGGGTATGTTACAGATACCCATTACTTTAGAACAAGAAACCTAGGTCACAAATGGGGTCTTTGATAATGCTTTTTTTCATGAGGATCTCATCAAACTAAATGAAAATAAGCTTAAGAGTAGAACCATTATTTTGATTTTTCTTGAGAGGTTGTCAATAGAGAAGGGGACATTTACAAGTGGGATATTGACCATTTGGAAACCAGACGTTGGAAAGTGGAGTCCTTGTGACTTGTGAGTGCTTAGAAATGGATACATTTGTGTACCTCTCCATAAAGAAGAAGCAACCCAACACATTTTTTCAGATGGAGTATGGATGATTACATGAGGTCATGCTTGTGTACAACAATTGTTTAAACACTTTGAATCATACTTTGTCTCTCAACATAAATATACTCTCTTGTTGGAATTTCCTAGGCTGCCAACACATTCTCATGCACATATTGGGAAGTTTGTTTAGGATTTTGGTTGAATTTTTGTATGCGAGAAGAGAGGTTTGCACTCAATGCAACCCATTGCTTGTGTGTGTGTGTCGAAGTGATCATCTAAAGAGAACTCCCTCAAAGATCCAACTCTTCTATGGAAGTTCGGTTCATGTTCAAACTGTGCTCTATTTTAACATCTATGATAGTGGTTTTGCATGTCTTTTGCCCAAATATTTAACTAAAGACTAAGACCTTTTCATCAAGAGAACTCTAAGACTTGCAAACCCAATAATAACAGTACAACTCAGAAGGAGGTAATGTTCAGATGTAACATTTACTTGGTCAAATATACTTTATGCCAACTTCCCTTATTTGTGTCCCCAAGTCAATTTTAAAGGAGGATTTTGGAGATATGTTGGCTAAGCTCGAGTCATGGCCCTAATTGATGGAAATGTCATTCATTAAACACCCTTAGTGGTCCATTGTGGACCACATTTGTGTTAGTGGGAACCCACTAACACAAATTTGGTCCACAATGGACCACTAATGGTGTTTAATGATTGACATTTACGATCCATTAGAGCCACAAGTAGAGCTTAGCCAACATTTCTCCAACATCCTCACTTAAATTGACTTGGGAACACAAATAAGGAAAGTTGGAATAAAGTATATCTGACCAAGTAAATGTTACATCTAAACATTACCCTCATTCTAAGTTGTATTGTTATTGTTGGGTTTAGAAGTCCTGTGCCAAGTCATGCTTTCCCAAGGTAAGCTTCATCCTTGGAATGTACCTATCACAAAGCATGGTACACCCACCTTCTACCTCCACACAAAATCCCTCAAACTCCACTGTAGGTATATGCCTTCTTTTCAGTAAGTCTAAATCTATGAAGTTGTGTCAATCTCCCCCATTAATGAGTAATGAAACCTTATGTCCTTGAAGCACTCCTGTCATCCAGAAGGTATTGAATTTAGGCACCACACTAATGGATTATATTGTAACCTTCTTGTCTGTTGTAAGGCAGGAACCTACTTCTTCCCCTTATTCATTTTCCGTAGGGTCCACTCTAGGTGGATTTTCTTCTATGTTCTGGATATGGCCGAAATCGTCCTCCTCCTCATCATCAGAAATTACCTCAATATAATGGCCCTTTCCCTTACCCATACATTTGTGCCCTAGATCCCAAGGTTCTTTCCATGTGAATCATAGTTGCTTCCTCCTTAATTCTCTCCTAGTAGCCTCATCCATTCTTCCCTTTCCTATGTCAACCCTCCTTGGATATCGCCCCCCCTAGTTTTTGGGTGGTCTAGGGGAAAACTTGGTTTTTGCTACAAATCCCATCAAGTCCCTAGTCCTACATAAGGCCTCATGTAAGTTGGTAGGATTAAAAGCCTTGACCCAAAATTTTAGGGGTTCCATTAATACCTCTGTAAAGAGCATCATTAGTCTCTCCTGAGACACATCTGGCACCATCACTGCTATCCTCTGAAACTCCTCTATATAGATCTATGGTGACCCAGTTTGTCTGAGTTGTGTGAGTTCCCTGAAATGTAGCCCTGGATCTCCCTGATCAAACCTGTCCATAAGCCTCTAAGTGAACTATGTGTAAGTAGTGATCTGGTTATGACCCAAGGTGGTCAAACCATGTTACCACCAATCATGAGATTTTCCCTACAAGTACATGATGGAAAACTTGATGGAATTCATCTCCCTCATGGGGTTAACCTGCAAGTAGGTGTTTAACTTCTATACCCAAGTTTGCGTAGACACCTTGGGAGACCCATCAAAGTATGGAATCTCCATTTTACCTGCCCTACACTCCAACTAATTGTTCTTCCTGTGATAGTTTTTGGGTTGACCCTTGAATTTGATACCACAATATTAGTCCAATGTCACCTGTCTCCTCAATCCTACACTCAAGGCCTCATATTCCCTGGCATATTCCGCAAAGTGGTCTTATAATTCATTAAAGTGGTTACCCTATGGTTGGCCATCCAAAAATGTAGGCATATAGGGTCTAGGAGTAACCCTACTTTGTGATGCCCCCCTTGAGGACCCTCCTCCAAATATTTGTCCCTCTGCATGGTAGTGATTATCATGGTCATGATAATTTCTAGTTCCGCCATGGGAGCCACTGGCTTCCTTGTTTTCATAATTTCTTGGGCCATTCCCACCATGTGTCATTTGCAACAGGATTGATGCAATTTTTTCTTGATTAGCATTTATTATTTCTAAAGTTTCCTTCATTTACACCTGTCCCATGCGCATTGTCTCCTGGTTCTCCTGTAAATGAAACTCAAGTGTACTTTGTGCATTGTCTATTGAGCTTTTTATCTCCTTTTCTATACCTGCTAAAACCTGTGGATCACTGTCCTCACCTGAACCCTCCATTTCTACCTCTGGTTCACCTGTCTGTATTTTGCACCTTCCCATATAGATACCACTTAAATTATTCATGCGCTAATCCCCACAAGCTGGGAGGATTTAACGCTTTGATACCACTATAATTTTTCGAAGCCAATTTTTTTTCGAAAACAAGTATTGTTTAACTGTTTATTTGTTGTGATTTGTGTGTTTGTAGGTTTACTTCATGAAGTTGCACATTAGGGTTTATGCTTAGAAGATCATTACATGAAGATATATATCTGAACATATAGCATAAAAAAAACAATAAGATACAGCAACAAACACCAATATAGAACCAATAACCTCAAATCTAACCTTTATTTAGATAATAGAGAGATCCTGATACAATAGATCTGAGGATCGGGGAGAATACCATAATAATAACCAATATAGAATAATAGTTTCTACAATAATGTCCAAAATTGAAGATAATAGCCTCCAAAGGCTCTATAAGGAATTGGTGAAAGGCACAAGATTGATTTATTTCCCTCCAAAAGCTAGATCCAATCCTCCTAGCTGATTCGTGCCATCCTGGATGGCCGTAGATGTTCAATATTTCAGCCTTCCTCCTAGAGACCTCCAAATGCTACCAAAATGGATGGAATAGTAGATCGGGGCAAGACAAACCCCCTGGTGAAGTCTCAAGATGAATGATGAATATCTGACCCTCCAAATCTATGAAACCCCTAATTGAGTTGTGCCCTCCTCGATGGCCGTACATACTCAATATTTCGGCCTCCCTCCTAGAGACCTCCGAATACTACCAAAATGGTTGGGATAGTAGATCGGGGAAAGAAAAAAACCTTGGTGAAGTCTCAAAATGAATGATGAAGATCCGACCCTCCAAATGGATGAAACATATTTCTGCAGCGCGCCCTCCTTCTCTCCAACTCATGCCAAGCTATGATAAATCATATGACAGTTAAACCTCCTCCACTTTGGGCTAGAGACGATGCCCTAGGCCATACAGAGAAAACCTAGAAGTCCTTTAGGCCAAAAGACTTCTCCTCTTCCTAGATCAAATTGTTCTTCTTCAGTGGGAAAACTGAATATGATGGTCCCAGTGATAGAGATGTGTAAGATCCCTTTGTAATGTCCCCACTTTGGTACATCATCACACTGCAGAGGTTTATGATGACCAGAGTAGCCAGATGGATGTTATAACAAGTACATGGGTTATTGAGAGGTGTTGTGGGGTCTAGCTTTCAGTTTTCATTGTATTTCATCATTATGAGCCATTCCACACAGGTTGGCTTTGGTTCCGTTGCATTTCGACGATTTCCATGATTTTGACTATTTTGGGCTATAAGTTAATTAAATTCACTGAAGAGGTCATTTTGGGCACATTACTTGGAGGAACCTCTTAGTGTAATAGCTCATTGGA
>SNQJ01S0119892.1:1247-22827 GCA_010110895.2 Picea sitchensis
CTTCCTCTAGATGCGTCTCTTAATAGACATATTTAGTATAAATAAGAGGCGAGGGTATGAGAACCCTAGCTTGGAGATTATTGTAATAGAGCGCTGCTCTACTGGAGGTTGCCCCCTCGAAGAGGCATGTGAACATTGCTATCTGAATCAAAGTGCTATTTTTGTTTCTATTCCGTATATCATTTCTGTGTATTGTGAAGATTATGCTAGATATTTTACTGTCATTCTGTTATTTCTAGAATTTCATTTCTATTCTGCATATTTTATATATCTGGTATCTTGCACGATATGTCAAAGCTTCAGAAGCTACAAAAATTAAGAAGTACACCTCATATGCATGTATCTGCATCTATATGGACATATCAAAAGCCCTGCCAGGTTCCATCACGCTTGAATATGAGGACAACGAATGGAACCAGACAATTGACTATGAACACATACCTTTTCGGTGCAGGAAGTGCCATGAGCACGACCACTTGTTTAGAGATTGTCCTCTGAATGCCACATCCCCCAAGCTCAATAAAAGAAAGCAAAAGGATGGTTTTTCCAATGTCACGGGAAGGAGAAAGAACCCATCAAGAAAACAAAATCAGAGCTCGGCCCCAAAGTTCCCCACCAAAAATTCCTATGAAGCTATGAATCAGCTGCCAGAAGATGCGGAAATACAGAACCCCCATCAAGCAACAATGCAAGCGAAAGGCAAAATCCCTGAAGTGACAAACAAAACCCACCCAAAAGAAACAACCCAGACAACACAATTAGGCATAGACGGAGACACCAACATGCTCATGGATGAAACGGATCTAGCGGAGATAGAACTGGAAAAACTGGAGGAAGCCCTCAATCAAAAAGATCTGCAACACATCCCAGTAGATCAGCTCCGAAAAGTTCATAAAGTGTTTACCAACTCCACAGCGGGATCTACAGCTAGACTAGGCATCTCGGCAGATCCAGGATCCGAGCCCAAAAGATCAACCAAGGAAAACAAGAGAAGGGGACGTAAACCATCCCATCAACTTATTAAAGAGGCAAGGCACCTGATGATCCATTCAGGCCAGATACAGAGGTTATCGGAGGGATACCTCCACCCCGCTCCACCTTCCTCATGATGAAGACAATAACTTGGAACATCAGAGGTCTCAATGGAAGATCCAAGCAAAGGACCCTCCGAGAATGTATTAAAACAGAGAACCCGGATATCCTTCTCCTGCAGGAGACTAAATGTGCAGGGCAGGAGGCTGAAAACATCTTTCGACGCAGCTGGAGAGGTGGTGAATTCCTTTACCAAGACTCAGTGGGTGCTTCAGGAGGACTAGCCATCCTTTGGAACCCACAAACAGTCTCTATGCATCATCCCTTCTCTACAATAGGTACTCTAACGGCTCACTTCAAAGTTGCAGCTTCCACCAAGGAAGGAGCCATCACAAATGTCTACGGCCTGCAGTCCATCCAAGATAAGGAGAGCTTCATGCAAACCCTTCAATATGTCAAAACTCTCATACACACACCACACTGGATTGTTGGAGGCGACTTCAATATGATCCTAACGCTAGAGGAAAAAACAGGAGGAACAAAATGGCTGGAGCAGGACAATGGTAAGTTCAAAATCCTAATAGAGAAATTAAATATGGTTGATATGGAAACCCAGAATGGAATATTTACCTGGTCCAATAGAAGAACAGGGCACCAACATGTTTCTTGTAGACTAGATCGCTTTCTAGTGACTGAAGCCCTCCTCAAAAGTGACCAGGCCATGGAAGAAAATATAATGCCAAAAACAGGGTCGAACCACTGGCCTATTGCCTTTTGTCTAGACCTGGGCTTCCCCCCTAGGCCCAAGCCCTTCCGCTTTGAAAATTTATGGCTCACCCACCCAAACATCCACCAGCTGGCTCACACATGGTGGGCCCAGGCTGAAATAGATCATGGCACTCATATGTATAAGTTCCAGCAATGCCTTAAGAACTTCAAATAACATTTGAAAAGCTGGAACAAATCCACTTTTGGAAACATACTCCTCAGGCAGAAGGAGATCGAGAGATAACTTGAGGAACTTCAATGAACTTTCATCTCAGGAAGCAGAACTCAGAACCTGGTGAAGGAAGAGGAGCAACTAATTGCAGACTTGGAGGTCTGTAGGGAACAAGAAGAGATCCTATGGAGGCAAAAATCCAGGGTTCAATGGCTCAAAGAAGGGGAGCGCAACACAAAATTCTTTCAAAGAGAGATGACACACCGCAGATACATCAATTGCATTACCCAATTGGAGGATGATCAAGGCATCCCTATAAGAGACCATGACCAATTAGCGGAGGAACTCATCTCCTTCTATAAATATCTCCTCACAGAGACCAATATGAACAGGGAGGAAGCCATCCAGAAAATCACCAAGCACATACCCCAGTTGATCACCTCTGAGCAGACCAGAGCACTGATAAGGCCAATCACTCAGTTTGAAGTGGATTCAACAGTAAAGGAAATGCCACCAGGTAAAGCACCAGGCCTGGATGGCTTCACTACATATTTTTTCCATTATTGTTGGGACATGATCAAGGAAGATGTATGGCTGGTCGTAGAAGAATCAAGAACATTTGGTCAAGTTCTCTCCGCTCTCAACACAACGTTAATCACTCTCATCCCCAAGGAGGAGTGAGCCACACACCCAAAACAGTTCAGACCAATCTCCCTCTGTAATTTCATTTACAAAATAATCACAAAGGTCATTGCCAATCGCCCAAGCCGCTCCTACCATTCATTATTTCCAACGAGAAATCTGGCTATGTAAAAGGACGACAAATCATGGACAACGTCATACTGGCCAATGAGGTGATCAACTCCTTAAAAATGAGCAAAACACCAGGTATGTTTATCAAACTCGATCTCTCAAAATCGTTTGATAGATTAAGCTAGCAATACTTGTGTTCTGTTCTGGAATCCTTTGGCTTCAATAAACCCTGGGTCAACTGGATTCTCAAGCTTACCTCCTCTTCCTTCTTTTCAATTCTTGTCAATGGCACACCCTCCCGACCATTCCACTCCACCAGGGGAATCAGGCAAGGTGATCCTCTATCCCCTTTTCTCTTTGTAATCATGGCAGAAGGTTTAGGATGCTATCTCAAAGCAGCGGTTCTTGAGGGTTCACTCACTGGGCTGCCACTTCATAACCTTCACCCAGCACCCTCGCATAGCTAGTTTGTCGATGATACCCTTCTCATGAACACCCCCATGGTTAGAGAAGCCACCAAGATCAACTCAATTCTCTCTGACTTTTCAGAAGCCTCAGGCATGCTACTAAACCTAGACAAATCCAAACTCTATTTTTTCAACACGCCACCCTCGGTTCAGAATCACCTTTCAAGACTTCTAGGAATTTCCAAAAGTTCCCTCCCTTCCATCTACCTATGCATTCCCCTAACTGGAGATCCAATGCGATCCATTTCATGGGATAGTATGCTCTTGTCTATCGCCAACAGGTTGAAAAACTGGACCTTCAGACCTCTGAACATTGTTTCCAGACTGGTCCTGCTCAAGTCAGTCCTGCAAGCTCTACCAACTTACCTCTTTACTGCTCTGGCAGCGCCCATCTCGGTCATCAAGGCTATCAGGAGTCTCCAATGAAATTTTTTTGTGGCAGGGACACCAAAATAACAAGAAGTGGGATTTAGTTGGATGGGACAAACTTTGTAAACCCAAAAAGTTCGGAGGGTTGGGATATCGGGATCCGGGAAAGCTTAACCAGGTCATGGGAGCCAAGATGTGGTGGAGGTGGCTGCAACATTCGAAAGAGCTCTGGGCACAGATTTGGAAACAAAAGTACACCCCGAACACTCAACCTGACCAACTAATTAGATTCAATGAACATATACAAGGATCCAACATATGGAACACCGCCTGGCAAAATCTCCCCCTGATTCAGAAGCATGCTTTCTAGGAAGTGAGAAATGGCGAAAGCGCACTCTTCTGGCAGGACTCCTTGCAACAACTACCCCCTCTTAGCGACCTAGAAAGCCTCAACCCTCTCAAAAATTGGTTACAGCCGAACATCTTCAGAAATTTTAACAACTTTTGGATCCCAACTCACAGAAGACAACCTTGGAGACAGTGGAAAATAAGCCGAACAAAATTACAGATCACGGAGGATATCGACCTTCTACCCTGGCAGAACTGTATACTACACAGGAAAATTCCAATCAAAGAGGGACCAGACATACTCTGATGGGGCCACTCCACAACAGGCATCTTCTCGGTTAATGAGGCATACTACCTACATGGAAACTACCAAAACCAAACCCCCGTAACCATTTGGAGCAAAGTCTGGCAATCAATACTCTAGCCCAAGGTCTCCTTTTTTCTTTGGCTCAAAGCACAAAACCGTATCCTCACCTGGGACAATCTTCTAAAGAAAGGCTTTATAGGCCCCTCCAGATGCACCCTTTTCCAACAAAGCGAGGAAACCATGGAACATCTCCTCAACAACTGCCATTATAGTCAACAGATTTGGGATTGGGGAGCCCAAGCCATGCAATGCTCCCAGAGAAATCGAGGTAGCATCAGGGATACCCTAGCTAATTGGGAAACAATTTCCTTCCAAAATCCAATTCTCCAGTGCATCTGGTAGTTGCTCCTGGGTTTCACCTTATGGGCAATTTGGAAAGAAAGAAACAAGAGAATCTTCCACTCAAAACCATCCCCTACCACCATTACATGGGAGAGGGTTAAGAGGCTTATCCGTGAAACAGTCCATAGAAAATATTGGCTCCATGAAGATCTGCATTGTAAGCCCGAGGAGGAGAGTATTCTTAAAGGTTGGGACATGAAAATACATGTGCAAACCCAAGGGAAGACTAAAAACAGACGAGCTAACAGTCTCACGGTATGACACCCCCCCCCAAGGGGTTCCTCAAGCTTAACTTCGATGGGGCCTCCAGGGGTAACCCTGGACCAGCTGGTTTTGGAGCTGTCCTTCGGAATCACACTGGTAAGATTATTCACATGATGGCAGGATTTTTAGGGGAAAACATGAACAATGTGGCAGAGCTCACAAGCCTTGTCAGAGGCCTCCAAGATGATGTTCAACACCAGTACCCTTGGCTCATCATTGAGGGAGACTCCAAAATCATAATCCAACTCATCTTCAAAATCCTACATGGTGAACTCCCCAGGAGGATCTCCCCCAGCTGGAGACTCTCAGGACTTCTGGAGGACTTTGGAGATCTTATCCACCCCAATCTCATTTTAATCCCTTCTCATGTGAAACGAAACTCTAACAAGGTTGCAGATCACCTGGAAAATACTGGAACTGACTCTAAGTCAGAACTCATATATTGGCAAGCCCATCTCTATGATGATACAGACCTCTCAAGGCATTGCAGAGACCTTGCAAGCAGAGACTTCCCAGCCCCGGATGGGGTGACATGCGACAACTCCTCGCCACCTGGCTCTACACTGAGCCACAACATAAATGTTGATGGTTGCCACCCATCCGCCTTGCATTTACGATGGTAGATGGCCATTACAACCGATATACAGAGGAGGGACACCTCCCTCGCATGAAAACTCTCGCTTACAACGCACTCAGCATGACAGGGTCTATGAATAGCCAGGTGAATCCGATCTTTGGTAATTTGTATTTTCGAGTGCCTGGACAGAGTTGGTTTTCTCTCGCTTCGACTCTCCCCATAGTTTGGGAGCTCTGGTGCAGCTTTGTTTCCTTCTCGTCCTAGCTTACTCTCATCTCGCTGCATCCTCTTTGTATTGTTATATATCCCTTGGCAAACATGACCAGGAAGCGGGGAAGGCCTCGCCGTGGCTCGGCCTAGTACACCCACAAAGCGCAGAGGCAAAGGAAGGAGAAGCTGGAGCGCGCTCTGTCATTGGCGACCTCCATTCTTCGAAAGAAGGCTCGTTCTAACCAATTGGCTCTGCATGCCATCATTGCGGAGACTAGGGCCATGCGTAGCAGTGAAACCATGGCAATTGAGCCTGGAAACAGGCTGGAGGATGGTGTTGAGGATGCATTTCCTACCTGTTACATTGAAGAAATATCGTTCATGGAGGAATTGGCGACCACCCTGGAACCCCAACCCATGGCAGTGAACTACCAGGATGGAAGCGGTACTAGAATTGAGCTGGCAGATGATATCCCTGGGTGCATTGTCGAGGAGATACCGTGGACGAGTGACTACAGCCCCACCAGCCATGCTGTGTAGGCAACGATTGAGGAAGAAACTCGAGACAAGGCTTGCGTCGAAGAGAATGTAGACGAGAACAACCCAGTGAGGAAGGAGGAAGCAACCAAAGCAGAACTGTTGGAGCTCGAAGCCAGAGATGGAACGACCGTGGAAGTGGGGGACGTAATCCTCGATGACACAGGTAATGGCTTGCATGGTACTTTCCTCCATGCAGAGCATCTGGCTCTGGTGTTCGAACTCCGAGGCCACATGGCAGACCTGGAGCACAGAGCCCTTCTCATGGGCTAGCATCTGGACCTGCTCCTTGATGCGTACTCCAATGCTCCAGCTAAGAGGAAGTGCCCTCTCTGTGTGCAGGCATTCGCCATCCCAGTTGGGTCCACGTGGAAGACAAGAAAGGGCGACGGGTCACCGGGTATCTAGGATCTTCTATGCTATTTTGTTTCTTTGTTTAATCATGCTACTGTTACATGTTCACTTGGACTATAGCCATCTGTCCTGGTTTCCTCTGGGCAAGACAGAGGGCAAAACAAATCTCCAAACCATGCTAGTTTTCGGTAAAACGGTAGCATTTTTGGTGGCTCAGACCTATATCTCTGTACATTTTGTCAAGGTTTCTTTCATAACTTAATATAGCAGGTTCTACTCTTTTACTTAAAAAAAAAAACAAAATATCATTTCAGAGTTTGGATTCGAGCAATAGCATACGACCAACCTTTGGTGTGAAAATCAAAGTGCCATCAAGCTCGCAAAATACCCAGTTCAACATCAGCGTAGAAAGCACATCAAGCTACACATGCACTTCATCAGAAATCTCATTCATGATCAAGTTATTGAAGTTCTTTTTTTCCCTACAGAAGATCAAGTTGCAGACATTTTCACAAAGTCTCTTACAAAAGTGAAGTTTTCCAAACTTCTATCTATCTTAGGAGTTCAGGAAGTTTTCATTAAGGGGGGATAGGCTCTAATGCCTCCTTCCTTCTCCTATTGTTTCCACATTGTAAATCCTTCAATCCTACCCCAAGTTGTTCCTAAGGGGGGATGTTAGGATATTTAGACACTTAGGAGTTAGTTAATAACTACTTGGTCAAATGTGTCATTAGGTAAAAGTGTGTTTCTTAGTGTTTTCTTTAGTATGCATTAGTATGCATTTGTAGTTAGGATATCCGACAGTCATGATATGTTCCCTACATAGAGTGATATGACGGTTCATACTCTCCTCAATATTAACGGCCATTGATTCATGGCTTAACACCCGATTGGTCCATGATCTCTATTTCAAGAGCATGGAGGGTCATTTGTCAATGATCGATTGTGAGAAACTCTCTTGTAAAATCTCTCTGTAATATTTTTCTTTTGCATTAATAAACTTCTCCAAGTAGCTGTGTTGGCTGGGGCTGTGGATGTTTCCTCGTAGGGGTTTTACCACGTGAAAACATTGGTGTGTTCATCTTTGATCTATTTATGTGAGTGGTTACTGAAGGTGTTCATCCTCTGTTGGAATACCTTTGTTGTCGAACAAAGACCTATAACATCATCATTGTACTCATTATAAATCACAACAACGTAACCATTCTAAATACTGAGCAAAATAATAGGTCATATGATCAACACTCATAAAAAATCAAATGAAAAAGGAATTTATGGATCAATCCCAAATGCATTTGATACAATTATGCCTTAAAAAATAACATATTCTCTTTGTATATCCAACAATAAGGGTATCAATAGTATACACCGTGTGCAAAAAGTCTCTTTACTACATTCAATGAGTTCTATTTTATAATATAAGAGAGACTCCTCAGTTCTGGTGATTGTTCACTTTGTTTCCCTTAGTTTTGTCATTTTACATTTCAAATCTCTCTTACATTTTCAAAAATGAATAGGTATGCGTTAAAAATGGAGGTTGAAGAGATTGTTGAATAGTCATTTTCATTTTATTTGTTGTTAATAAGTGATACTTTTTTAAAATATCATTAACTCTTCCCATTGGTGTCCTCTTTTGTTCTTCGAGTTATTTTGGGCATTCCTGGTATTAGTATGATGAATAAGATCATCTTTTCTTCTTCCTCTCTTTCTCATCCTTCCATCATGCTCTTGGAGGTTTGATTTCAACTCATGTAGCTTCAAATATGATTGTTTGAATATTGCACAACCCATTTTCTAATTAAATTCGAGCCTCTTCTATTTTATGCATTTTTGGGGAATTTTCACCCTCAATATATCAACACTAACTGCACCATCATGTTCTATTCTATGTTATCTTTCTAGCGAGCTATCCTAGGCCTGATTTCATTTCCTTTAGCATTAGAGATGGTCGTTTGAAGTTTTCATGTTGATTTTTCCACCAAATTCCTTACCTTCTATTCTTCACATTTTTGCGGGGTTCTCTATCACGTTTTTGGCCAAAAATCATCTTCTACTGTATTTTTCTCCTTGATACCTTTCCAACAAGGTATTCTGGGGTTGATTCTAACACCTTTAGCTCAAGATATGTTTGTTTGAAATTCGATGTTGAGCAACCCTTTATCTGCTTGTGGGTGAATCTGGGTTGTCGATCTTCAACCTGAAAATCATTGTACCGCATGCATAAGGTAATTCAAAATTCAATGGTGAATATATTTTTTATCCCCCTTAGTTTATTTGTATAAGGAACTAGAGGAGGCAAAGGACCTAGGACTTGTGTTGTAATTTTGGCTAATGATGGTAGTAAAAATAAGAAAATAATAAAAATTAACTTAAATAACCTAAGTGAAATTAAAATAATAAAATAACCCCATGGAGGTCAAACTAAGGAGTGATGGGTGAGCTCCAATGGGATCATCCCTATAGTGAGAATGAGTTAATTTCCCAAAAAAGTATTAAAATAATACCAACCACAATGGGAAAAATTAATATAATAATATTGATGTTGTTCCAAGGCCTCCGGGAGGATGGGTTTTCTTAATGGTAATTCCCAATGGGAATCTGGGGAGAACTCTAATGAAATATTAGGTTGAAGACCAATGGGTGAGGGAAAAAATGAAAAAATGAAGTTAATAAAATGAAACTAAATGAAATTAAATAAGAAAAATAAAATGAAAAATAAATAAAATAATATATATACATAGATATATAAAAATAAAAATAAACAAATTGTTTCTAATTTCACAAGGTATTAAAAAAGAATGAGAATGTACATATTATACATGTTTTAGGAAAAATACACCATGTAAAAAATAATCTACCCATGTAAAATAAATTTGACCCATGTAAAAACAACTTCTAAAGTAAACTTGTTTTTCCTATGTAAAAAGTAAATACCGAGGGTAATCTTGGGGAAAACCATGGGAAATGAAAACTATGGGAAATTACCATGTGCAATCAAAACCATGTGGCTTTGCAAAACCAATGGAAAAATACAAATGGAAATAAATAAATAGAAAACGAATAAATAAAATAAAAATATACAAATTATATACAATAATAATAATAATAATAAATTAGGAAAAAGAGGCCAAGTTACACACCAGTCAAGGTTCCATGCCAATTAGGGTTCCATGCTAGTCAAGGTTCCTCACCTGGGGGCCAAAATTAGGAGAAAGGTATACCATGTAGATTTCGAGTAATCGGGTGTCCAATCAGGTAGGTATGTCATATGGAGATCATGAACTCTCAAATTCAAATGTGACGAATGGAAAGCAACTATGGGAAAAAATACAACACATCATGCGACAAATCAATATCACAAATTGCAAGTCATATGATACAAGGTGATTGATGCTAGTTGGATGCAAAACACATGTCAATCCAGTCAAGTTGAACATATCAAAGCTAAAACTTGATCAGATTGAAAAGATAGGGAATACAATAAGATCACAGAATAGGTTCCCACGTCAGGAGACAACGCATGGAACTTATTGCGACAAGTGGCAAGTAGGCATTGGGTGAGGATACGACAAAGTTCTACATCTAGGAAGCTCAATAGGTCTTGGTACTAGGTTTTTGGATAGAGGGGAGGCCGAAACAAGAACTCGATAGAGATCAATCCAAGGAAGCTCACACTTTTAAAACCTCAAGAACATCACAAAGGACTTCATTCGTCTAGTATTATGAGACAAACCTAGTGAGGGGAGATCGATAAGATTTTGGGATTCGGCCTTCAGACCAATCTTAAGGCAATGCACATGACTCAACACTCTGAATGAGGATTCCTGATAGAGTAAATCTGGTGATATCGTGGGACATGACTGCGGGAAATATGGATTTCACAGCCTTGTGAGCTTCATACCTCAGGGAAATCGTAAGATAGTGTAATTTTCTTCTCGATAAGGGTGATCCTAGCAAGGATAAAGGTTTTGGCCTCATCAATGCAATGGTGATAGAAACAAATTCGGATTAGGTTTTGGAAATAAAAGGATTAGTTCATAATGTTGGTTGTTGAATTCAAATGATAGACAAGATCTGCATAGAGAGAGGTCAAGTAAAAAGGAAGAAGATAAAGGGATTCCCCACATGCATTTCAAGGATGGAGTAGTCATGTAAAGGAAGTGACCTTGCAGACCTGGTCCTACAACCACATAAAATATGAGATCAATTATGTGATTAATAAGACACTTTCCAATACACCATAAACATTACATTCCCTACCTTCAACAAAATTATAAATTATTTTTAGGTTTGTTCAAAGATAATCATGGGTGGTTGTAGATAAGTGTCCTAAAATTTGCATGTGCCAAGTCTTAGACTCAAAACAAGGATTGGTGATTTTGTGAATGAAGAGTATGATCAAGACATGAGAACATAAAGATGAATACATTAAGCACAACATGTAAGAAATAAGATGCAAAATTCAAGTTGTCCATTCAGAAAATCCTTAAAAACATATTTCCTCAGATACAACCATCAATCAAGATCAAATCCCCAACTACCTTCAGGTAGAGAAAGAATTAACATTAGGCTCAAACAATATAGGATTAGGCATTAGAGTTAAAATTTTAATAGGGGGGACATTTCCTTTCGCTTTTACAAGTGAAAATAAAGGGGGTTTGTTATGGCCTCAACACTTGTGATATTGAAAGCATGCACTATGGCTTTGGGTTCGAAGAGATGCACCTCATGTTCAATGCTCTCCTTTAAAGTTCCCATAGATAGATATAACAAATTATCCTTTGGAATGTTCTTTACCCTAAGACCTAGTTTTTGGAATTATTTAATGTGCTCTACAATTGGACGTATTTTTCGAATATTTATCAATTCAATAAATAATTTATTGTTCACAATATCCCCATAATGTGCTATCAATTCTTCTGTAAATATAGACCAAGAGAAAATAAAATCTATTTTTTGTTTGCAAATCCATTGATACTAGAAAAATTGATCATTTTCTAAATACGAGAATGCAAGTCTTACCTTTTGTAATGTTGGCACTTGGTGTACACCAAAGAATTGCTCTATCTGGAATATCCATGTTATAAGATCTTTACCATCAAACTTCCTCATATAAATCTTGGGAATTAAGTAGTTCCTTGGTGTCGAGTTCAACCCACAATGATGTAGATCTTGGAATGATGAATGATCATGATTCTAATATTCAATATGTTTCTCCCCAATTGTGTTGAAATATTCCCCATATGCGACTAAGGTTCAACACTATTGTTCTCCTTATTTTCATGATTTCCTTACATCTTGATATCTCCTTTAGGTAATCTCTCATCTAGGGTATGTAAGATGGAATTTTTTAATTGTTCCATCCTTCGATTCATCAATATTTCTATTTTATATTCCATTTCCCTTTTAAATATTCCCAGGGAACATGATAAATCCACAATTTTCAACACACTACCACTCATTTCATCAACTTGGTTCTTCAATTGAGATAGCCTATTTTCGAAGTCTTCCATTTCTTCAAACATCATGTGTGAGTTATCTAGAGGTTTACTAGGAGTATAATTTTTTGCAGAACCCTTTTCCATTGGAGAAAATAATAATTCTCCTATTTTTTCTCTTTATCACAATTTTGAAATCACCAAAAATAGATCTTGCAATTAAAGTTTATGTCAATTGTAAGTTATGTACCTTTAAAACCCTAATTGGGAGATTGTCTTACTGGCCAACCTTTATCCTGATGTATCTCTACCCCTTATAGGTTTGAAATTTTAGTCTATATTTCTTTGATTTTTCTTCTCTTCAATATCATAGGTCTAACTAAAATTTGATGTGCCAAGTGAAAGTTATGGTAACTTTACCAAAATGTGTTATTTTTTGGACCTTTCTAGAGAGCGAATTTGTATAGAATTCCACATGTCCAATATTTAAAATTTGTTTCTGGAATTTTTACCTAAGATACTATGGCATGTATTATTTCCAAAGAAACTGGTGGCACTCAATTTGGACTTTCCTAGCTTCAAATATGACAGTTCTACCAAGAACACTTGTTTTACACTAGTTTTAGGACTATTCAAAAACACTAATTTCCATAGCCTCTATTTCTAAAATTGTAATTTATGAGAAAACAAAATTTATATCATAGGTAATTTTATATGTCTCTTCAAATTCACAAAAAAATCACAGTTGGAAACTTCACTAAAACAAAGTTATAGAAAAAATTCCAAGATGACTAGTTTGATACTAATTTTAGGATTAGTAAAAAACCTAAGTTACACGATATATATTAGAAATTGTAACGATACAAAAACTGAAAATTTGACCATAAATACTTTGATATGTCTCCTCAGGATCCTAAAAAATTCACAGTCATAACTTTTCCAAAAAATTGTCATAGTGAAAATTCCAAGATGACCTATTTGAAGGAGAAAAACCCTAGGATCGTATTCTTTGATACCAAATGTTATGTTCTGAACAAAAAAATTAGTATAAAAGGAGAGAGAAGTAGCTCCACACCTTGATAAAGAGAGAAGAATTAATGTGAAGCCTCTTCAAAGGGAAACCTCCTTTTACAATAGAACAAAATGTACAAGATGAAATGATACTAAAGCTAGGTCTCCTTGATATATATATATATATATATATGTATGTATGTATGTATGTATGTATGTATGTATGTATGTATGTATGTATGTATCTATGTATGTATGTATGTATGTATGTATCAGACAAATGGTACAATTACAAGTAAATACTAATATAACAATAGAAATATAAAAACTCAATATCTGGGGCTTTACATGGGGATTTATACTTAATATGGAGCTTTGTTTATGGCTTAATAGTTTCCTAGTTTTTGTAGACAATACATGGTTTCAAAAACATCAGATTTTCATGGAGATGAACCAATTGTTAGCACTATTTGGGTTATTTGGCTATAAAAGGAACCTTTTATAATAATATCTTTTGGCATACTTACACCTTTTTTCCATGCATATTATTTTTACTTCATCTCTCTTGATTTTCTTAATAAACATGTTTTTTTGTTCTTCTCTACTTGGTTTAGACTATTGCACATGTGCATAATTAGTTGATATGTTTAAATATTTGCAATTGTTGTAGATTTATTTTATGGTTAGTTTTGTTTCAAACTTTAATAAATTTAAGTGTTGTAGATAACCATTCTGATTTATTTCTTGCAGATTTTAATTCATTTCTTTGTTAAATTTTCATTAGCATTTATGGCATAGATGATTGGTGTATATTTTTTCTTACAAGTCTCATTCTAGTTTCACATATAATTTCATATGTGTATTAACACACCTAACTATTAGGTCTATTTATGCACCCTAATTGACCATCTCAAGAAGAGTTAATCACTAACATCAAGCACATTTTAAAATTAATTTGCGCACATATAAGAAGGTCTAGGACTCTCAAGGGGAAAGTATCCACTAAATTTATTTACAAATCAACCCTTTGGTGAGTAGTTTTTTTAGGTATCTAAGAACCACCTGAGTTTCCATCCGCATTGTTCTCTTACCTATCCCTATAGGAGTGTTTTGTGTATTGCCACTTGAATTACCATTTCAAGCATCAACATCTAGTACTCTTCATTCTGTCATTCTATTTGTTTATGAAAATGTGTTAGGTAATGTGTAACGTACCCAACCCTCATCTAGGTCACATCACAACCAAAACGACTCTCTAAAATTTTGATACTAAATATAAATGTGGAAATAACCAACAACATGAAATTCATACACTTGAAAATTATCTATGCTACTCAAATACATGAATATAATTGCTCAATTGTGCATATCAATAACTAAATAGAATACAACAACATTCAACCATATAAACATGTATTTAAATGCACCATTATTCTCACAACAAGCAACATTAACCAAGATAACTCATAGTAGATGCACAACAAATATATATCAACATTTAACACAATTAAACACAACAGATAAGATTACTTTTCTTATGTAAACATGCAAATCATTGTAGAGGAAGGATGTTCCTCCCAACCATATCCTTGATGTTCCAGTTCTTAACAAAGACACCCTCAATCCAGGGATATGAATACACAAGAGACGGAGGTCCCTACAGCTGAATAATGTCCCCCTTTTAGCAGTTAAACTCTAAGATAATTCCAGTCCAACAAAACACTTCCCCTCAGCCTGCATAACCTAAGGGATGGAATCTCCCTTCATTTCTCACAGTCCCTCGGGCCTTTCCACTACCCTCCAGGGATTCCAACACAAATTGGACATGAATTCTACTTGTTGGGACTTCGGGAATTCTACAGCTACAACACAAATTCACCCAACAACCAAAATGCATGCTTCTTAGATGAATTTCGAGAAGCTTGTTTCACCCAGGCACACAACCTCCTTCCCCACAAAATTTAATCTCTAGAAAGCATCCAAACATGTCCACAAAGATTTCCTACAATCTCCCACACTCAAAAATCCATGTAAAAACAACTCTTTATGCAAACGTGTGAATGCATAATTCTCGTCTCCTACCCATACAAATTTCCTCTCTTTCTCTTGCTTGCTTGAATTGCACTCTTTCCCCAAGTTGATTTTACTTAGAACCCATGCTCTCAATAACTATGGGAAGTGACTCTCACACCAACCCTCTTACATGAATTCAATGATTGGGCTCTAGAACACTCAACAACTAATGGAGGGTTCATGGTATGGATGATTTTTAAGGAAACGCGAAATGGGTTTTGGTTTAATAGACATGAGTAATTCTCTCCCTTTTCCCCTTCCCTCTCTTATGGATAATTATCCCCCAATATCTGTCTATGTATGTCTTCATATGGTGTTACATTTCATTCATTATATTTCAATTTACATCGTTTACATATTATCTCTCGTCCATACATCACATTTACAATATACATCGCTTGGCTCTCGACCACATACTAAATTTACAATACACATCGCTATTTTTGGGTTTGAAAACATGGATATTACATTCCCCTCCCCCTACAAACTGTGTTTTCCTTAGTGCACATAACCATACAGTTTACACATTGACATATATAAAAGATTACATTAAAATACTTGATAATTCTGCAACTTAATGGCTCACACAAAAATTCCAACCAACAACTCCCTTTTCCCCTCAACCCCTCATTGGTTGGACAGGAATCTCAAATTTGTGGCTCCAGGAACTTCAACTGCCAAAATGGAATCTGTATTCTCTTATGTACAAATTTACATTCAGTTTTCTTCAAAATTTGAAAAACTTTGCGGGTATGCTTCTTGCATGGCTTCCTCATTCTCCCATGTAGCATCTTCAAGACTGTAACTGGTCCATTGAACCTTTACCAAACCTATGGATTTTTTCTTGAGCACTTTGACCTTCCAGTCTAGGATGCACACTTGTTCCACCTAGACCACATTCTAATCAATCACATGATTAGGATCATGCACATGCTTTTTTAAAAAGACACATGGAACACGTTATGAATTCTCATGGATGCAGGTAATTCTAGCATGTATGCAACTAGTCATATCTTTTCTAAGACCTCAAAAGGCTAACAATATATTGTTGTCAACTTTGGGCAACTTCCTAGTTTCAACGAGCTTCTCTTGGCTTTAACTTTTAAAAACACATGCTCTCCCACTTTGAATTCTCTATTTGTTCTCTTATTGTTGGAATAGCTCTTATGTCGATCTTGTGAAACTTTCAAATTTTGCTTGATATTTACCATATGTTCTTCCATTTCCTTTAACACCTTGGGCCCAATCACGACTTTGTCTATTGGGTTATCCAAACTTACCGATGTGTTGTAGTTTTTTCCATACAATGCTTCAAATGGGATCATCTTCAATGATTCTTGATACCCATTGTTGTATGCAAACTCAACTAAATGGATATAATCCTCCCACTTAAAAGGCTTCTCCATTTCATACATTCTCATCATATATTCATTTATTCGATTAATTATTTATGTCTGCCCATCTAACTCTGGCTGATATGCTCTACTAAAATTTAAATTTGTCCCAAATCCCTTAAACAACCCCCTCCAAAATATGGAAGTGAACTTGGGATCTCGATCTGACACTATTTCCTTAAGCACACCGTGTAGCCTAGAAATTTCTCTCATGTAAATTTCTGCAATATTGGCTTCCTTATGAGTTACTTTTACCGGAATGAAATGTGAAACCTTTGTAAGATTTTCCACCACTACCATGATGGAATCATGTTTCCTTCATGTCCTAGGAAATTTAGTAATGAAATCAATAGTAAAAACTTCTCATTTCCATTCAGGAATGGGAAATGGTTGTAGCAATCCTGTTGGATGTATGTTCTCAGTCTTTACCTCCTGACATTCCATGCATCTAGTCAATTAATTAATGACATATTTCTTCATACCATGACAAAAATATTGGCCTCTTACAACTGTAATAGTTTTCTGATATCCTAGATGTCCAACATATGGCACATTATGCATCTCCTTTAGGACTAAATTTCTCAATTCCTGAGAATTAGGGACATAAAATCTGTTCCGAAAGAAGAGGTTTCCAGCCTCTTCCAGCTTGTAATCCTTACATTTATGTTGTATATCATTATGTTGTAATCTTTCTTTAACTTGCACATAATGTTGATATGTTTTTACAGCCTCTAGAATTCTATCTTTTAAATTCGTCATGTACACACTAATGGTTGTAGCATGCATTTTATGCACCCTTCTGTTGAGTGCATCAACCACCTTGTTTTATTTTCCCTTTATGTGTTTGATATCAAATTTATATTCACTAATAAATTCTAGCCATCTAGTTTGTCTAGCATTTATTGTTGGTTGTTCAAACAAATATTTCAGACCACTATGGTGTGTCCTTGATTCAATTTTTCTCCCATGAGGTAATGCATCCACATCCTTAAGGCATGTACTATAGTTTCTAACTCTAAGTCATGTGTGGCATGATTTATTTCACGTTCCTTCAATTTTATGGACTCATAACAAATTATGTTTCCATTTTTCATAGGGACCCCACCAAGCCCTTCCTTGCATGAATCTGTGCACACAACAAAATCCTCATCTCGATCTGCAACTTTCAAAATAGGTACACTCGTTAAAAAAATTGTTTAAGCATTGAAAAGTTTCTTCACACTTGGAAATCTGTTGGAGTTACTTCACACATACCTATGATTTCTTTTTCATAAGGTTTTTCCTTGTTTATTAGTCATAATTAGTCATTATCCATTCTCCTATATTTTAGGAGAGAATATTCCACCTGGAGAATATTCTCTTTCAGTTGACACTTCAATTTGACTAGTTGAGTTGAGTTTAGATGTTGCATTGGGATCATCACCATGAAACAATGGGATCATCACCATGATAATTTGACCTTTCCTTGGGATCATCGCCAAAATAGCACATTAGACTTGATTCCCTGAGTTAACTGCTCACTACTCTCTGTTCAGTCAGTTAACTGAAGACTAGTTGACTAGTTAACTCAACTAGGTGGCACTTCACTCTTGTAACTACTTGAGAGACTAGACTAGGTGGTAGTTCACTCCCATAACTGCTATTGTGTGTCCAATTCAATCTATACCACCACTATGGCACATTTTTTCACCTCCAGTGTGAACACATTGAGCTATACAGAGTATATCATGTGTAAACTATTCATTTTTCATAACGGTTAATGAGAATTCTTCCATTCTTTATCTCCTTCTTCTTCTTTCTCCAATTATCTCTGCAAATGTGTGTATTATTGTTTAGCTATCTCTATTCTATGTAGGTTCAACACATTTACATGGTATCATAGCCAATGAGTTGCTAAGAAAAAGCTACACCAAATATTTTGCAGGTACAAAAGATTGAAGACAACGAAAAGATGGAATTCCAAAAAGAATTCATTCTTACACCTTACAACTATTTTTCATGGAAGTATAAAATATCCATATATATCTAGTCCAGAGGGTTGTACAAGTTAACCATGAATACAAATCTAGAGCTAACATCATCCATAGAAAAATCCAAGTACTTAAATCGCATGGATGAGGCAGTCGGAACAATTTGCAGTCTTATTTCTCCCGGTCTCCTTTTTCATATATCTTCCTGTAAGACTCCAAATGAAGCTTGGGAAATATTGGAAGGGCTCTTTGGAAAATAGGATGAGATGAGGGGACACATGCTGGAGGTGGATCTACTCACATTGGATCCAAAAAGGTTCGAGAATATCCAAAATTTCTTTACAAAATTCAAGGATTTACTGTCGCAACTCAAAGCTTGCAGGGTTGATAAATCGAAGGAGGAGAAACAAATGGTTCTCACCATTCTCTCCAAGATTGGTCCTGAATTATTTGTATTCGTATATACATTCCATACTGTCAGATTCATCTCTGGAGCCATCTGGAAGATGCCTTTTCTTGAGGACTTTATCGAATCCCTGACACAAGAGCAAACCAAGCTCATCAACATGGGTGCAATCAAAGGCCCAAGGGTGCATGCACTCACTGTGCATGATGGAAACCAAAAATATCAGAAATATAAAGATAAAGATAAGTGGAAATTTTATGCACATACAAAGAAGGAAGGGTACACAAAACCCTTCACTGATGCCTTCAGATCCAAAGGAGAAAAGGGAAGAAAAGGAGAGAAATGCACATACTGTCAAAAATGATTCCATTCAGAATCCACATGCATGCATAAAAAATAGATCTGATGTCTCAAATACTTCAGCAAAACAACCTTGGAGATCGCATCCCTGAGGGTGCAAAGAAGAATAAGCTAGAAGATCTGAATTCCAAGAAAGGAAATTCTAGCCATGCCTTGATTGCCATCAACTGCTCTCTTGATGCTTGGATCATAGATTCAGGAGCCTCACATCACATGGCTACCTTAGAATTCTATTCTTCATTGGATGCATGAAAAGGTCCTCTTATTCTAATGGGGGACAACTCTTCTGTCGAAGTCACCGGCAAAGGAAGGATTCAACGCACCAATGGAAGCTTCGAGAACGTGTTGCATGTTCCCAAACTTTCTGTCAACCTTCTCTCCATATATTAGATGAAAAATTATGGCACTGGAAAGAATTTAGTATTCACACCAAATTCCATGGACATCTACGACATGCAAACCAACTCCAGGGTTGCTACCGGTGAGGTAAATCATCAGTCTAGATTGTATACATTTTCTGAATTCATTGAACCTGATTATGCTTTAGTGCTTACTCATGATGATGAAAGTAGTAGGATATGGCACAAAAGGTTTGGAAATTTGAATTTCAGATACATGCAACAACTTAGCAAGCATAGATTAGTTGATGGTCTACCAGACATCCATTTCTCCAAGGGAGTATGTGAGGGATGTGTTCTTGGAAAACACCCTCAAGAGAAATTCGACAAGGGAAAGTATCAATGAGCATCCACACCTTTAGATTTGATCCACAGTGACCTCATGGGTCCTTTTCCGCATCCATCGATCATCAAAGTGAGGTTTGTTCTCATTTTTGTTGTTGATTTCTCATGTTTTACTTGGATCTACTTTCTCAGGAAAAAATCAAAGGTCTTTCAACACCTCAAAGATTTCAAAGACCTGGTTGAGACATAGTCTGGAAAGAAGATAAAATTACTCTGAACTAATAACAGAGGAGAGTATGTAAATCATGAGATCCATAATATTTTCCATGAGGCATGGATTCAGTTGCAGCATAGAGTTCCCTACACACCACAGAAAAACGGAGTTACTGAGCTTAAAAATAGATCTCTAAAGGAGATGGCATCTTGCATGCTACATGAAAAGTCACTACCACAGAGACTATGGGCTGAAGCACTTAATTGTGCAACATACATCCAAAAAATATCTCCCCATATATTTGTCAAGGATAAGACCCCCTATGAGGCTTGGAGTGGCCTCAAACTGGAAGTGACCCACTTTCGCATTTTTGGTTCACGTGCATGGGCCTGGATTCCCTCTGAAATGAGGAAGGAACTTGATCCACAGAGCACTAACTGAATTTTTGTTGGATACCTTGATGGTGTGAAGGGATATCGGCTTATTGATGTTTCCTTGGACTGGCTCATCATTGAGCGTAGTGTCCAATTCGAGGAAAGTGTCTCACATGTACCTCAACAGCCACATGCAGACACCTTCACTCTTCCACCTATCTGAGATGATGAGAATGCACATGTTGACTCTTCTTTAGATGAGAGTTATGATTCATAGGACTCAAATGATTTAGATTCATATTCAGATGTACAGTCAGAGCATCCAAATGCAGTTGCAGAGCCAGAGAAGAGGCCCAAATGGGCACAAACTACTCTTCAAGATGCAGGGGATCTCGTAGGTGATCTAGCCGATACTAGGAGGAATCAATCTGATTTCGATGAGCCTCCTGTTGCACTCACTACCACTAAACCATTGCCTTCCATACATATTTTCTTGGTTCAATCTTCAGATCCACAGTCTTATGGAGAGGCTGCTAGAAATCCATTTTGGGAATCCACCATGCAGGAGGAGTACAACTCCCTCCTCGAGAACCAGACTTGGGATCTAGTTCCCCTTCCTTCTTGTAGGAAACTTGTTAGATGCATATGGGTCTACAAGACCAAGAGCGCAGTGGATGGACAGATCAGCATATACAAAGCTAGGCTTGTGGCCAAAGGTTTTCAGCAAGTTCATGGTATTGACTATGATGAGACCTTCGCTCTAGTAGTGAATATGGATTCCATATGATTGGCACTTGCCATTGCGGAAACCAAGGGATGGGAATTCGATCAGATGAACATGAAGAATGCATTTCTTCATGGTGATCTCTCTGAGGAGATCTACATGGAGAAGTCCCATGGATTTATGTAGGACTCATCTTTGGTATATCGACTGAAGAAGTTACTTTATGGCCTCAAGCAGGCTCTAAGGGCATGGTATGCCAAGATGGACTCCTACCTTTTGTCACAGAACTTTGTATGTTGTAAATCAGACCCGAATGTATACATGCTCAGGACGGCTGATTCACTTCTACTTTTAGTTATGTATGTCGATGATT
>SNQJ01S0119893.1:36789-58470 GCA_010110895.2 Picea sitchensis
TCACGAAAACATCGAAAACTTAACTTGTTGGTGCTTGAAAGGGAATAAATAAACTGCTTCTAGATATAATATGGATAATGACAAGTTAAAAAGGTCTCTATATTTGTCCTTCGATCCGTGTTCATTTATAAATTCAAGTGGAAACTAGTATGAAATAGCTTATGCCAGCGACTTCTTTAGATAACAAGATGGATAGACAGACTATCTAGCTTCCCATTGAAGCTTAAGCTACAACACCATAGTAAATTTTAAGCCAAGAGTTGTTATAGGAAATCATATGATTGAAAACAAAGCTTGCAAGATGTGTCAATTTGTAGAGCGGCAGGATATCCCTTTCCATATCTTCGAACTATTGTTGCTACTATGCTTCTCAATGGAGGTGGTCATTCGACCCACCTGAGAAAAGTAACGCAACAACCTTCTTGTGGTTTATAACCCCAAACAAAACCCTTTCCATCGCACTTTGCTGAGAATATCTACTAAGCCTTGTCAAATCTGCCATTAGATCTTTTAATTCATAATGCAGTAAAAAATATAGCAACAACCGGCTCTACTCATCAGCTTCCTTAGGTCATCGATTTTTCATAGGCTCATTTGTTGACTTGAAATTGTAATTTACAGCGTTCTTTTCAGAGAGATCTGCACAACTTTCTTTTCACAGAGATCTGCACAGGATGTTTAACATCAATGGCTGTCACTACAAATGGTACATTGCTTCAGGGTTCGAGTCGCAGGCCACGACCCTTTGAGGATGAAGGTAAATGCTACATGACACCTGGAGCAACCAATGACACCAAATGGAAATATAGTGACACGTTGCATCCTCTATCGCACATCAAGCCATGATGACTCACACCTCAAGAGTTTTATTATATTACCAAGAGTTTTATTATATTAACACTTGGAAAATGCTTAATATAAATACACTACTACACATAAGGTGTAAATTCAAATCACTGTTTTCATACTTCAAAAATAAAAAATAGCAAAAAGGTCGAACGGATCTTCTGACTTCAAACTTTTTTCAAATTTTGTTTTTCAAATCCCTTGGTATATAAATCCTGTCAACATATGGCTTAACTATCAAAGAAAAATCCCGTGGTAAACTGATTGCATTGCATGGAATCCAGATGTGCATATATTTTTTGCCTGATCTTTGGAGGCTGCACATGTGGTCGTAGCCCTAGCTTGAGGGTTGGTGCTATTCGAGTACTATTAGAAGGTGAGGTAGGTGATCCTTGAGGGTTGGTGTTGTTAGAGTACTATTAGAAGGTGAGGTAGGTGATCCTTGAGGGTTGGTGTTGTTCGAGTACTATTAGAAGGTGAGGTAGGTGATCCTATTGACGAAGGACAAATTCTTGATGTTTCAGAAGATGTCACTTTTTTGTTTAGTGTAATGAAATATAAATGCAATCATATTTATAAAGTTAATTTTTAATTTTATTATAAAATGACATTTATTGGACAACATACAAACCAGATAAATAATGCTAGCTTTGTGTTTCTGTATTCTGGCGGAACAACTCGATCAATAAATAAATCTCATCAATGGAACAACCTCGAGGTGCATATCAACCTAGGTTTATATGTGTATGGGATATTGTCCATAGTCAATGAACCTAGTCCACCGTCGAGATTCAATCCACCTTTAAATTGGCACGCAGAGTTCCCATTCCCCTGGAATGCTTGATGAGTAGCTAAAGTGATATTGACTTTACTGCTCAATCAAATTGGAATCTTATTTGATATCTATGCTGTGATGGGAAGATGGATTTAGATTCAAGAAACCTGAAAAAACAAATTTCTTATTATTTTTCAAGCAGAAATCAACTTCATGTTAAAAGAAGATAAAAGTGGGTTTTATTGTAATGACTTGAATTGCAGGTTAGTAGGACCACCATTATTGTCATATCATGTACCACATATTTACTTCTTTATCAATAAAAACATTCATACATGTTCAAGGAAATATTGCCATCGCCTTCGTGTAATCCATTCCTAATATGCAGAATGAGCAATTGGACCAGCTACAATTGTCGTTGTTGTTGGGAAATTAATTAGGCATTGTATAAAAGCTAATTAAATCACTTTTTCTTGGTCAGAATTCGGTGGTCAATGCATTTGTGGTTTTGAACAAAATAAATTGAGTTTTTTCTTGGTTAGAATTTGGTGATAGATAGATTTGAACTTATTGAGCAATACATTTTTAGATTTGCAATTTCCAACATTTGGAAAGGTTCAAAGGCTCTTACAACCCCACAGATGAAACCATTAAAACCTCATGGTGCAGAAATTGTTGAATATGCCAATCAATTCACTAAATTTGGTGGATATGTGCAGATTTCATGGATCTTATTTTGTAGTAGTTTGTTCAACTAAATCTACCAATTTGGTATGTATGCACTAAATTGGATAAACAGTTTTGTAACCAAATGAAGTTTGTTCCATATTTATTTAAGCCCATATAGAGGCATGGTTGAATGAGAGGAGGAGGTGGATTTGAGTGTAAGGTCTAATGGTTGTTTGTACCATTTGGAAGCCTGAACTTGATGGATGTTGTATTCATCTCCCTTGAACAATAATCAAAGATTGATTATCACTGCCCCATGGAGGTTTCCCTTACAAGAAGGGTTTTACCACGTAAATCTTTGTGTTATATTTGTGTGAATGTGAATGCTATTATTTTTCTCTTTTCAACTTCATTGAATACTTGTTGATTCTGCATTTAACAAGTCTAACAAATGGTATCATAGCTCAAATGAGTTGTTTTCATGGGCGAGATCTATCACTGAGGAAACTCGTTTCATGAGCAGAGGACAAAGTTTTTTGCATGGTCGTGGGTGATCTCTGTCGGAGGGAGCGACCGTTGTTGGTAAAAAAATTTGTCTGGTCGGGGTTATTCATTACACAGGAGCGACCATTTTTTGTCCCGTTGCGAATTCTCATAATTCTTCCTTATAGAGGTGCTGGTAAATCTTAGTAAAGGGAGTGTTGATATTAGTTCAGCGTTGGTCGCTCTACCTTAAGGGAGCGTCATCGTTTTACTTCATCACCGGGTTATCTGCCTTCAGGAAGCATCGATTTGATCTCTTGGTATAGGGAGCGCTACTTCCAAATAAGGGTTGGGCTCCCCTAGTGAAGGGAGCGCCAATTTCAAGGGAAACTTATGAATTTTGGGTTTTAGCAACAAGCGCGGGTCTCTCCGCTAGAAGGGATCGTCGACCTATATGGTGCCTCCTATCCTCTTGTCTCTGTCCATTGCTTTCACATTGGAGTGGTTTTTAGCGAGAGTGTCGACTTATATGGTGCCCGCTGCCCAAGGACGTGCAGGGCAGATTAAGAAGAATGAAGACAACAAAGGCCAAGAAGAATAAAGACGACTAAAATGGCGAAAAATCAGAATGCTAAGTTTGAAATTGAGAAGTTCAATGGAAAAAACAATTTTGAGATCTGGAAGGTCAAGATGCACGATCTGCTCCTGCAACAAGGCATGGTAAAGGCATTTTTGGGAAAAACAAAGAAACCTGTGACCATTTCAGATGAAGAGTGGGAAGAGATCGATACGAGAGCACTGAGTGCCATACGTCTTTGTTTGGTTGATGATGTTCTACTCAACATTGTTACGGAGAAGACAACAATCGGTTTGTGGACAAAGTTGGAAAGCTTGTATATGACGAAATCTTTGATGAACATGATCTTCTTGAAAAGATAATTGTATAGTTTGCGCATGAAGGAAGGTACAAAAATAGTTGATCATTTAAATACTTTTAATACTCTTTTAGTTCAGTTGACTAACATGGGAGTGAAATTCGAATCTGAAGACAAGGTGATTACATTATTGTGTTATTTTCCCGAGTCACGGGATCACTTTGTTACCTCTATTAGTTTCAGTTCAACAGAAAGTATTGATTTTGATGTTATTGTTGGAGCTTTACTGTCTGAGGAAACAAGGAAGAAATCCAATTTAGAAACCTCTACATCTGAGGCGTTGGTGGTCAGAGGAAGACCTAAAGAAAGAGGACATGTTCAGAGGGGTTTCTCTCGGTCAAAGTTGAAGGGAAAAAAGAGCAAGCTTAAGTGTTGGTTTTGTGGAAAATCTGGACACCTGAAGAAGGATTGTTGGAAGTGACAACAAGCCTCCAAAGAAGACCATGTTAGCAACATTACTTGTCTTCGGCATCGGGATATCCAGGTCTGCAGGTTGCACGAGGAGCGCCCAAGCGCAGCAAACAGAAAAAGTCCTTTTCAGACATAAAATCAAGCGAGTGGGCAAAATTATAGTGTCAATGGTCTGGATCCATCCATATGAGCATATCAACGGTTGGCGGGAAATCGCGAATAGAAAGGTGCACCGAAGATAACGCAATGGATGGCGCCCATATTGTGTGTAGGGAAAGATAACAGCCGTCCATCCAGAGGACGCGTGGCGCGAGATCCACTCGTGTCGGCGTTTCGACAATCGGGAGTTCGAGGGGTAAAGGTTCCATGTTGTCCTATCTCTCGAAACCCCGAACCCCGAAAGCGCCGAAGGCGCTCAAAGTAGGGCCCGTAGTATCACGAGGCAATCTCAATCTTCCGTCCACAGGATACACCTAGCGCGCGATTAGGCTCCTCGCCTATTCGCTCATCGCGACTCCGACGCACAAAGAGCAGCTCCTTCATATCCCCGATGCGCGAGGTGTCGGGAGTGTCCAGGGCCCGGGCCCATGGCATCGTCAAGAGAGTTCAGAGTTGTCAGATCTAGAGGGACGCATGGCGCCAGATTAAGCCATCTCGGCGTTTCGCTCATCGCGATTTCAAGAAGCAAGGAGTAGCTCCTCCCCTTTAGCGAACGCCAAAGGCGCCTTGGGAACGAGCACATGGTCACAGCCCGTGGTCACTTGGGAAAGAAAAGAATTGTTCAAGAAGGGTCGAAGGCGTCGTGTATGTTCACAGAAGGAATCACCGTGATCTCCAAGTGCCATTTGATCCGACCTCGATCCTGGTTTTCACTTGGAGTAAATGAAGGCGAGAAAGTGTGGTTGAGGCCTCTCCTCATTCATTAAATGCGAGGAATGGAGGGTCTGGCAAGCGGACTGCTCGAGAGGGTCCTGTGTACCCATTTTCCAGAGAAGCCATGCCGAGTTCTGGACTCGCCAAGGAGGTCTGCACACGCTAGCTCGGCTCTTAATGGCTCAACTACTTCCCTTGCAGAAGCCATGTGCAGTTAAGGTGGCGTCTGACAAAGAATATTCGTCCGATTTGGCCGAGGGGACACCAAGTCTTGGGTGCACGATCGGCTAGATTCTGCATGCGCAGACTGTCAGAAGACATGCAGACGCAATGTTTTTAATGAAGCGTCTTGTTTTTGCTGTTGTTGTTGTTTTTGAGTATATGTAGGCATTTTCGTTATTTTTGTAAGGGTCGATGGTTGAGCTAGGCTCCCGATTGTAAAGTTTTGTTGCAGCACTGGTCGCTCTGGTTAATGTATAAGGCATTTGAGACTTCTTACTTTATGGATGTCAACCTCTTTTTCCATCTCTTTGTTTACTATGTTAGAACAGCTCAGAATTGGAGGATCCAGTCGAGTTGCGCTGTTGTAGGATGATGTAGGTTGGATCACTGCAACCGTCGCAGAGTTTCTAATCAGTTCTTGTGTTTTCTCAGCACTGGAATGGCTTGGAATTGGAGGATCCAGTTGAGTCACCCTTCAACTCCTTGAAACTCTAGACCAAGAGGATCTTGGCTTCTAAGTTTTTCTTCTTCAAGCTTCCGAAGGCCTGTTGCCCGAGGCAGTCTTGTTCACCCTTCTCACAATTCTTCCATCTACCACCCTTTAATCAACTTACTAACGGAAGTTGGATCAAGACCTCCCTTTCTTTCTACATACCAGACCCTGGTTCCTGTGTCAATGTTGCTTTCCTGGGTCTCTTTCCATTCGACCACCCCCATTTGTTAAATCGTGACAATAAAAACTGATGGGCGTTGGGCTCTGCTCCTGCAAGCAATCCAGGGGTGACTTCCGACGCTAACATTTCTGGCGTCGTTGTCAGGGACGAAGTTGAAGATTTTCCCTGGGCAGAACGACATTGAGCCTCTGATTCTAAAGGTGCATCAGACATCAGAGCCCTTCAAGATTTCTACTGTGCACCCGGCGACTCCACTGTGGTGACTCCATTGTTTCCACTTCACTGTTTCAGCTGTGGCTACTGTTGGCACACCTGAAAGATGACCCAGAGGAGCTTTCTCGATAAGGTTTCAGCAGCTTCTTTCTCAGTCTGAGAAGCTTCATGGGGTAACAACAACGTTAGGATCTGGCCTTTGATGGTGAACAAGGACCAGACACATTCGAAGCTGCGCATCTTTCACCTAGCGACTCCATGATTCAAGGATCGATTGGTGACTCCACTGGTTCGATATGGAGAAAATCCTTGCTCGCAGGTTTGCTCCTTTTAATTTTTCTGTTATTCCTGGTTTTCCTAATGTTGCCCCCTCTCTGAATGAATGGGGCGATTNAAAAATGAGTCCTTAGAGCATCACAAGGACGACTCTATCCCCCATGGAGCCTAATGTTGGCAACATTACTTGTCTTCGGAATCGGGATATCCAGGTCTGCAGGTTGCACGAGGAGTGCCCAAGCGCGGCGAACAGAAGAAGTCCTTTTCGGACTTAAAATCAAGCGAGCGGGCAAAATTATAGTGTTAATGGTCTGGATCCATCCATATGAGCATATCAATGGTTGGCGGGAAATCGCGAATAGAAAGGTGCGTCGAAGATAACACAATGGATGGCGCCCATATTGTGTGCAGGGAAAGATAACAGTCGTCCATCCAGAGGACGCGTGGCGCGAGATCCACTCGTGTCGGCGTTTCGACAATCGGGAGTTCGAGGGGTAAAGGTTCCATGTTGTCCTATCTCTCAAAACCTCGAACCCCGAAAGCGTCGAAGGCGCTCAAAGTAGGGCCCGCAGTATCACGAGGCAATCTCGACCATCCGTCCACAAGAGACACCTGGCACGCGATTAGGCTCCTCGCCTATTCGCTCATCGTGACTCCGACGCACAAAGAGCAACTCCTTCATATCCCCGATGCGCGAGGTGCTGGGAGTGTCTAGGGCCCGGGCCCACGACATCGTCGGGAGAGTTCAAAGTCGTTAGATCTAGAGGGACGCATGGTGCCAGATTAAGCCATCTCGGCATTTTGCTCATCGCGATTTCAAGAAGCAAGGATTAACTCCTCCCCATTCTCGAACGCCGAAGGCACCTTGGGAACGAGCACATGGTCACAACCCGTGGTCACTTAGGAAAGAAAATAGTTGTTCAAGAAGGGCCGAAGGCATCGTGTATGTTCATAGAAGGAATCACCACGATCTCCAAGTGCCATTTGATCCGACCTCGATCCTGGTTTTCACTTGGAGTAAATGAAGGCGGGAAAGGGTGGTTGAGGCCTCTTCTCATTCATTAAATGCAAGGAATGGAGGGTTTGGCAAGTGGACTTCTCGAGAGGGTCCTGTGTACCCATTTTTCTAGAGAAGCCATTCTGAGTTCTTGACTTGCCAAGGAGGTCTGCACACGCTAGCTCGGCTCTTAATGGCTCAGCTACTTCCCTTGCAGGAGCCATGTGCAGTTAAGGTGGCGTCTGACAAAGAATAGCTGTCTGATTTGGTCGATGGGACACCAAGTCTTGGGTGCACGATCGGCCAGAGTCTGCATGCGCAGACTGTCAGAAGACATGAAGACGCAATGTTTTTAATGAAGCGTCTTGTTTTTGCTGCTGTTGTTGTTTTTGAGTATATGTAGGTGTTTTCGCTATTTTTGTAAGGGTCGATGGTTGAGCTAGGCTCCCGATTGTAAAGTTTTGTTGCAGCACTGGTCGCTCTGGTTAATGTATAAGGCATTTGAGACTTCTTACTTTATGGATGTCAGCCTCTTTTTCCATCTCTTTGTTTACTGTGTTAGAACAGCTTGGAATTGGAGGATCCAGTCGAGTTGCGTTATTGTAGGATGATGTAGGTTAGATCACTGCAATAGTCGCAGTGTTTCTAATCAGTTCTTGTGTTTTCTCAGCATTGGAATGGCTTGGAATTGGAGGATCCAGTCGAGTCACCCTTCAGCTTCTTGAAACTCTGGACCAAGAGGATCTTGGCTTCTGAGTTTTTCTTCTTCAAGATTTCGAAGGCATGTTTCCCGAGGCAGTCTTGCTCACCCTTCTCACAAGTCTTCCATCTACCACCCTTTAATCAACTTACTGACGGAAGTTGGATCAAGACCTCCCTTGCTTTATACATACCAGACCCTGGTTCCTGTGTCAATGCTGCTTTCCTGGGTCTCTTTTCATTCAACCACCCCCATTTATTAAATCGTGACAATAAAAACTGATGGGCATTGGGCTTTGCTCCTGCAAGCAATCCAGGGGTGACTTCCGACGCTAACAGACCCAAAAGAGACAAAGGAACCAAACGCAACTGAAACAGGTTCAGCAACAAGTTCAGGTATGGTTGATGAAGTTTTAACAATTGGTATTGTTTCACGTTATGATCAACAATGATTATTAGATTCTGGTGCTTCAAATCACATGTGTCTTCATAGACACTGGTTTATTGCTTACCCGTCTATAGATGATGGAATTGTTTACATGGGAAATGATATATCATGTAAAGTTGTGGGAATTGGTAGCATTCGAATTAAAATGTTTGATGGATCTGTTAAGATACTAACTGATGTGAGACTTGTACCTGAGCTTGGGAAGAACCTAATCTCTTTGGGAGTCTTAGATACTGGAGGATATAAAAGTATTGTTCAAGGTGGAGTTATGAAGGTATACAAAGGAATCCTATTGGTTATGAAAGCAAAGAAGGTTGGAAACTTGTCTCTGTTAGAAGGAAGAGCCGAGTCAGATCATGCGACATCTGTATCTGAGAATGAAAGTGATTTTGTTCAACTGTTGCATCAACGATTGGGCCATATGAGCGAAAAAGGATTGAAGGTATTATCTGATCGCAAGTTACTTCCTAGTCTAAAGTCTTTAAAGTTATATTTCTGTAAGCATTGTATTTATGGAAAACATAATAGGTAGAAGTTTAAAACTGGAAGACACACCAGTGAGGGAATCCTTGATTATATCCATTATGATGTTTAGGGACCATCCCCTACTATTTCGTATGGAGGATCATCATACTTTGTTACTTTTATAGATGATTTCTCTAGCAAGGTGTGGATCTATATGTTGAAAAGAAAGGTTGATGTATTTACTATTTTCAAGCAGTTTAGAGCTTTAGTGGAAAAGAGCACTGGAAGGTCCATTAAATGTTTAAGAAATGATAATGATGGTGAATTTATGTCAATGGAATTTGAGAACTATTGCAAGGAGTTTGGGATTGATAGGCATAAAACTACTGCCTATACTCCTCAGCAAAATAGAGTTGTTGAACACATGAATAGGACTCTTCTAGAGAGAGAAATGAGTATGCATAGTAACACCAACTTGCAACAGAAACTGTGGAAAGAAGCAGTATCTACAGTTTGTTATATGGTGAATCAATCACCATCAACAACAATAGAGTGCAATATTCCTGAAGAGGTATGGATAGGTCACCCTTGTAATTATTCTAATCTTAAAGTTTTTGGTTGTGAAGCCTATGTTCTAATTCTGAAACATCATCGCTCTAAATTAGATCCAAAATAAAAAAGGGTTATCTTTGTTGGATATGGTGATGGTATTAAGGGGTACAGGTTGTGGGATCCTACTACCCACAAGATCATATTAACAGAGATGTAATATTTGATGAATCATCTCTCATCAAATCAGATGTAGATGTTCAAATGAAATGGGTAGAATTACCTAGGTATCAACAGATTCAGTTTGAAACTCGTTCAACTACAGATGAGAGAGAACATGAACAAGTTTCTGAAGATGTTCATGAAGAGGTTCTTGCAGAGGAAAACATGGATGATGATGACAATCAACAGATTATGGATGAGACACAAACTTCCCTAAGGAGGTCTACACGGGTCAGAGTTCCTCCAAGAAAGTATGATGATTTTGTTTCATCGGTTTCTTTAAATACTAATAATGATGAACCTCCGTGCTATCAGGAAGTTGTGGAGGGTGCTAACAGTGAAAAATGGAAAGAAGCAATGAAGGATGAAATGAATGCTTTAGAAAAGAATGCTACATGGGACTTGGTAGAACTTCCAAGAGACATGAAAACCGTAGGTTGCAAGTGGGTCTACAATCTGAAGAAGGGTGTTGATGATAAGGTAGAGATGTACAAAGCAAGGTTGGTTGCGAAAGGATATTCTTAGAAAGAAGGTATTGACTTTCATGATATTTTTTCACAAGTTGTTAAGATTGTTTCAATTCGAATTGTGTTAGCATTAGTTGCATCACTTGATTTGGAGTTGGATCAGCTAGATGTTAATACTGTTTTCTTACATGGAGATTTGGATGAGGAGATTTACATGGAACAACCTGAAGGGTTCATTCAGAATTGCAACAAGAAATTTGTTTCCAGGCTCAAGAAATCATTGGATGGTCTGAGGCAGTCGCCTAGACAATGGTACAAGAAATTTGAATCTTTCATGATGACCCAGAATTATACAAGGAGTGAGTATGATCATTGTGCTTACTTAAAGAAATTGAATAATGGCATATTCATTATCTAGAATTGTATGTTGACTATATTCTTTTCGCAAGCAAAATCATAACTGAGATCAACAGGTTAAAAGTTCAAATGGCTAGGACGTTCGATATGAAAGATCTAGGAGCAGCAAAGCAGATTTTGGGCATGGAAATATTCAGAGACAGGATGAATGGTAAGCTTTGGTTGTCACAATACAAGTATGTTGAGAAAATACTTTTGAGGTTTGGTATGAACAGTGTGAACCCAGTTTCTGTACCTTTTGCTTCCCATTTTAATATTTCTTCAAGTTTATGTCGTAGTACAAAAGAAGAAAAGGAACATATGTCTTGAATACCATATGCTAATGTAGTAGGAAGTTTAATGTATGTGATGGTTAGTACAAGACTAGACATTTCACATGCAGTTGGGGTTGTCAGCAGATATATGGAAAATCTAGGTAAAGAGCATTGGGCAACAGTGAAATGGGTGCTTCAGTATTTGAGGGGCATAATTGATTACTTTATCACCTATAATGATGGTTGTGAAATAGTCTGTGGATATGTTGATTCTGATTTTGCAGGTGATTTGGACACGATGAGGTCAACTTCAAGATATGTATTTACTCTTGCATGTGGACCTATTCACTGGATGTCAAAGCTATATAACATTGTTGCTTTATCCACTACAGAAGCAAAATACATAGCTGCTTCACATGCTTGCAAAGTGTCAATTTGATTAAAAGGTTTGTTTGGTGAGTTTGGAAGGATACAGGACAAAGTAAAGCTATTTTGTGATAGTCAAAGTCCTATTCACTTGGCTAAATATCCAGCCTTCCACAGTAAAACTAAACATATTCCTATTAAGTATCATTTTGTAAGATAGGTCATTGATGAAGGTGGAGTTTTCCTTGAAAAAGTTCATACAAAAGAGAACTGCACAGACATGTTCACAAAACCAGTACTTTTAAAGAAGCTACGATGGTGCTTGGCTTCTCTTGGCTTGCAGAAGAGGTGATGAATAAATTGGGCATCATAGATGAGGTAAATTGTTGTCAAGGTGGAGATTGTTGAATATGCCAACCAATTTCCTAAATTTGGTGGATATGGGCAGATTTCATGGATCCTATTTTGTAGCATTTTGTTCAACCAAATCTACCAATTTGGTATGTACGCACTAAATTGGATAAACAACTTTGTAACCAAATGAAGTTTGTTCCATATTAATGTAAGCCCATATAGAGACATGGTCGAATGAGAGGAGGAGGTGGATTTGAGTGTAAGGCCGAATGGTTGTGTGTACCATTTGGAAGCCTAAACTTGGTGGTTGTTGTATTCATCTCCCTTGAACAATAATCAAAGACCGATTATCATTGCTCAAGTTTCCCTTACAAGAAGGGTTTTACCACGTAAATCTCTGTGTTATATTGTTTTACCATGTAAATCTCTATGTTATATTATGTTATATTTGTGTGAATGTGAATGCTATTATTTTTCTCTTTTCATATTAATTGAATTCAATACTTGTTGATTCCAAATTTAACAAGTCAAACAGAAATTGCAAAATTCACAAGCTAAAATCAGGTTTCGGATTTCCAGCCAAATACCCAACTCAAAATTATAAAATAAACGCCGCAAATGGGGCATTTTAACTAGACTTTAGCCCCATGATATCGATTGCATACATATAATTATCACACCGTTGTTGAAAGCTGTGGAAGCCGACCGTCTTTGAATAGAGGAAAGGTAATTGGCTACTAAATCCCTCCATGTAATTGAACCACCAGTCCCCAACTATTAATCAATCTTGAAAGGTAATTGAGTTTTAAAGTCAGCACGAGCAAGTCAATACACATGTTTGTAGTGGAAGGCCTCAAATTGTATAGTAATATATCGTTTTAATATATCAGCAGTGGAAGACCTGAAATTGTGTAATAATAAGTTAGTAAACATGCGTAGACGTGGGACTTTCTTAACGTAAAGAGAATGCATCGCAATTATTTAGAATGATTTTACTTTAACAATAAACATACATATAAGTAAAAGATTAGGAATCGAGAATTCTTTATTGTTTTAAGTATTGGTATATAAGATCAAAATACTTAAATAAAATAAGAAACATACATATTAAATACTTAAATAAAGTAAGAAACATACATATAAGTAAAAGAAAAGGAACCCATAATTCTTTATTGTTTTAAATATTGGTATATAAGATCAAAAGCGTTTTTTTAAATATTGGTATATAAGATCAAAATACTTAAATAAAGTAAGAGCATGTAAAAAAATCTTTATCATCTTGAGATTGAGTTTTTTTTTTGAGATATGCTATGCTAAATGATTTAGATTAAGAAAAAAATATATTTTAAAGGGATTTGAATTTTTGGTAGAAGAGTATTACTATTTTAATATTTGATTTGGATTAAAAATAAATTATATTTTAAAAGATTTGAATTTTGGTAATAAAATATTACTATCACATATATCACATAGTATCTAAATAAAATTGTTTAAAAAATTACTTAATAAATTATTTATAAATTTTGGTAATAAAATATTATTATTATTAAAATTGTTTTTAAATATAAATTATTTATGAAAATATAAGTTCAAATTTTTATTTTTAAATATTAAAATGGATATTGATATAATGTAATTTAATATTCACACACATATAAAAACAAATAAAAAATGTACTTTAAAAAATCAATATTAATATCTATATTATATTCATATTGAGTAATATTACTATGTTAAATGGATATTGGTATAATGTAATTTAGAGCTCTATGACAAACCTCTTGTGCTACTAGACATTGCAACCATGATGAAATGGAACATGGGTGGCATACTTGCTTATTAAACAACAAGGTTTGGCTTTGTCAATGATATTGCCACTTCATGTTATTGTTATCTCGAACATAGTAGATATGTAGCCTTCAATCATATCTTTCCACTATCATGATCAAAAATAGAGTAATGGGATTTCTCATGCCACCTCATTTATTTCCCCACTCCCATGGGGTGATAGAAGTGATAGACTAAGGCTAGAGTTGTTATAATGCAATTTAATGGTGATTCCTTTTTCAAGAAAGTACAATGGCAAGGATTTGGCTCCTTCTGGAGTGGGCTAGAATGAGCTAGAAAAGAGGCTTTATACAACTAAATATTCTAGCAAGGTTTCCCAACGAATCATTATAGACTTCCTTTCTACCGATATCTAGAGCTATTTATGCTCTCTCATCCTAGCTAGGTAGGCTAGCAAGGTTCATGTGTATTTGATTGGTTTAACTAAGAGACATAGAAACTGTGATTTCGTCATAAGCCTTGTCATCTCATAGCCCCAACTCAAAGGTGGAATTTTAGCAAGAATGCCTATAGTTGGGTGGTGAATGCTCTATTGGAAGTGATTTTTTGGCCCTTAGATTTGCTTTAGACAAGTGTTGTGTGCTCTACCTAAACTCTAATTTTTTTCTATTAAGATCAATAATGAGTGTTTGAATTTTTATTCCAGTTATGTAAGTTTGTGAATGGAAATTAGTATGCATTTATCTTTCCTTTGATTTGTGTAAATTTAGGTATAATTAGTTTGGTGAAATTGGATTTTTTCTTAGAGATTTCTAATATGGATTCAAGACATAAACCAATGCATGATTCCTAAGTAGGAGTCATGTGTGCCGCAAATATAGCATTGTTTGTATTCCTCGAGGAGATAGCAAGATTAAATTGTTGTGTGAAGAATGAAATTAAAAGATAGCAAGACACTTTGCAGTGGAGAAACCACCACTAATTTAAAAAGTTTATACTAGTTGAGAATGGTGTAGCGGGTGGCCTATGATCATATCAAAGCTAGTGAAATAGAAGTTCGACAAATACATACCACTTCTAGTCTCAAGCAAACCATAGGAGTTAGTGTTTATGAATTCCTTGGATGTTTCTTGAAAAAGTGTAAGGGAAATGACTACATCATGGTAGTAGTGGGTCGCTTCAACAAAATGACCATCATGATACCTTGTAAAAACATTGTGTAAAAACATTGTTTCAGTGCAATAGGCAACATAATTATTCTTTAACAAATTTGGGTTCAATGTGGTTTACCATCATTAATCATCTTCAACTATAATAGTAGACTCATAAGCTACTTTTCACAAACATTTTAGGAATTGATGGATACCAAGCTAAATAGGACTAATGTCTTCCATATGCAAATAGAGGGAAAATTTGAGGTGGTTAATTGCACTATAGTATTGTTGTGTTTTCAATCATCAACATCCAATACAGGGATACCAATGTCCCTTGCATGTAGCACAATTATATGTGCAATGCATCATGCGATAAGCACTTCACCATTTAGAGCATGCCTTGGATTCCTACCAAAGGATCCATTAGCTATCTTGGGTCCCATTCCTAAGGAAAAAACAATGAAGGAGGTTGGTGCACGTGTGAAAGTAATCAAATTCATCAATCACATATGGAAAGTTCATGATCAAGTTTAAGAAGGCTTGACAAAGAGTCAAAAGAAGCACAAGGCCTGACATGATATACACCTTGCAAATAGACATACACCTTGCAAATAGACAGTTTCAAAGAGGGGACGGAGTCTAGATATATATTCAAAAAAAATGAGTCAATGAGGATAGAATACTCAACCCACTAAGATATGTTCCATACACCATAATCAAGCAAAAACTTGGATCTCTTAGCATCTATGTGAACTCATCCAATGTTCAACATGAGACACATGAAGCTCTATGAGCCATTCATGTTGAAAAAAATGAAAATTTATATGTCACACCAATTCCTTAAGAACTTTAGTTGAAGTTGACACACAGAAGAAGCATTGGTTTCATAGTGCAAAGCACAGGCAACTAAACAAGCGACACTGAAACTTTATCAAATTGGGTTTATAGGATAGTTTCCCAAGGCTAGCAAGTGGTATACCCTAAAGAAAATCTAGAAGTTTCCTCAACTAGCTAGGCAATTGTTGGGGAACAACAATTCCTAAGTGAGGAGGTTTGATCCTGAAAGGAATAATAGATTGACTAAGTCCATGATAGTTGGAGTCATACTAAGGAGAAGTTCGACTAGAGTTTGTTTAGGTTTGGGTGGGTAGATATGGTTGTTTCTTCATATGTGTAGAATAGTGCAACATAATCAATTTGGGACACACCTTATAGTCATCAAGCCTTGACATGGATCATAGTGACAAACAATGTTGTCACAAAAGCACTAAAATCTTTGTCATGCAATGCAATGTTGCAACTCTTGTACACAAAGAAATTTGGCCACACCAACAATGTCCTACAACTTGGCGTGTTGACTTTGTCATACACACCAATTTCCAAAAACAATGCAAGAACATTGACATGATTGGAAAATTGAATGGTTCACACATGGAATACAATTAGTCACAATGGATCATCTTCCATGTCTCTATCTCTTTCTCTTCCTCTTCCTTGAATTTCTACAAAGTATGTAAAGTATGTAGTGTGTTGACACTCGGAACTGAAATGGGTTGCATGCAAATCAATCCCGAGGCAACCTCGAACCACTTTGGATTGGAAGTTGCCCCCCCCCCCAACCCGAGAGGGATCTCTCGAACAATGTCACAATATGATCTTCAGTAAGCGTGAAAAGGTGGGCAGATTTATGGGTAAATGATAGTTTTGGATTTTAGATTTTGGGGGTTGGACCAGGGAAACAGTCCATTGGGCATGGAGTCAAGTGAAAACCGAAGAAAGGAGATAATAGCAGTGATCATATAACTTGCGGAAAGTGAGGCAAAGTAAGTCTATCTTTCAGCGATTTGATAATCATGATGCGGTAGAAGAAAAAGAAAAGAAAAGACCATCACAGTGAAAGCATCTATCAAGGAGGAATTTTCACTACGATTTTAGAGGAGAAAGACAGAAGGTTGATAACTAGATGCAGAGCGCTTATCTCGAACGAATTCTGACCAGTCACCATAGAACGCAACACATAATATCAACTGTGGGTAAGGAGCATATAAAATGAATTCCAAACAAATTTAACACAGCTGAAACAAGGAAGAGATAAACAATATGATAATGACAACACATATATATCAATTGTGGGTAAGGAGCATATAAAATGATTTCCAAACAAATTTAACACAGCTGAAATAAGGAAGAACATACTGAAAGAATCAACTGTGATGAATCTCATAGTCTCAAGTAAATACATCATCTGTATTACTCCATTCTGATTTACAAATTAACTCAACATACAAATGAACCCCTCTTCACAAGAGGTTTTTTCCAGCTCGCCCCCACGCCCCCCTACCTCGTTGGCCTCCTCCAACGATTATTTAACTACTCTCACCCTCTCGATCCATTACATAACTCATAACTCAGTGTTTAAAAGAAATTTTTGTTTGTTTCTAGAAAATATGAAACGGTTCACCTTCATGGAACTCTGTGACTGCCAAATGCTCTGCTAGCGCTTTGAACTGTTACTAATCGTTTGACAAGTGGACAGGGATTTCTGCGTTACACTGCCTAAAAACTCATGGTCATTTTTGGGTAGTTTAGCTAATGATTCTTCTTCGTTAGTTGTGCATGGTTTATCATGTATTGAATCATCTGTCTGTTGTTCAGCGATCTTATTTTTGAAGGAGCTAACTGATTTATGCCATTCTTCTCCATATTCACCGCCACCACGAATATTTGCAATAGCAAAAACTGCCCCTAAATGTCTTGAAATGACAATGCGACCAACAATGAAGCTTGGGGTGATGCTAATGTTAAATCCCCCATAACCATATAATAGAGCTGGATGAGAACCATCAAGAGCAATGCCTTTCTTAGATACAATGAACATTGGTATCTGAGTTCCATCCTTGTTGGTTATGAAAAAATGTTTAGCCTCAAACTCTGTCTGATCAAAGCCTGGAACAACAGTCTCTCTAAAAACCACAAACCCTGGTTTTTCCACATCTAGGTTGCATCGATAAATAATGCCAGGGGTAAGAAATCTTGTAAAACCAATAAATATCTCCTTGTCTTTATGCCTTCCTAATATTCCAGAAACTGATCCAATATCTATTGGCAAATTATGAAGCAAATTTCCAGATTGCACGTCTCGTATTTGCAGAACATACTTGACATCACTTAAATAGCTAAATAGAAGTTGATTTCCATTGACATAGCAAGCTGATTCAAGCACGTCCTTCTCAGATTCTCCAACAACGTCACTCCAAGCTTCCGGCTGCATAAGTCTACCCGAACCAACTTATACCTAGGAGCATTTTTATTGGTTCGAAAACTGAACAAAGCACCATCATTTGCAACAGGATCATACTGTGCTTCAATGTTATCAATAAGTTTTTGGAAAGAAAGCATCTCCTCCCTGCCTTTGAAACCTTCAAGACCTCAAGGAAGAGCAGTAAGATCACAATAAAAGAGCCTGTTCACAGGGTCGCAGCCTTCTGTAATGTATAAAAGAATATATTGCAATGGAAAACACAGGTTCGAAGTATTTGCCTGCAAGGCTTTCTGCATGTCGGATATGTTAAAATATATGGCTTCATATACTTTGCCGCAAGGATCATAATCGGAAGGTAACTTAAGCCTCATATTATGTTTTGAAAAGAAATTCGAGGATGTCTGCAGCAAACAAACAAGCGTGTACAAATCGTAAATGTACCCGCGTACATTTCATCCAAGCCAGTATTACATAATGACTGGTTGCCTGTCTTTGAATTGCACCACTTCTTTAGGTTGTGGTAGTCTTCGTCTGAAATAACTGTGTGACTCCATGCATAGTCTATCATACCTTTCACGTCAAGATCATTATCCACCACTGCATTTCCTACCATGAAGCCTTTGAGATTAATGACGTTGTCCTTGTTGCGGTCAAATATAACCTCTGCAAGTTGTGGGACAAAATGACCTCCATAATTCTCTCCCGTTATATAAAACTCTCGAGACTTGTACGTTGGAAACCTTTCCAACCAATTTAAGAGAAAAACGTAGGAGTCGTCCGTTGTAATTTTGTCTCTGAGTTGCTTCAATTCGGAGGATGTATTTGTATAAGAGAAGCCAACTCCAACAGGGGCTTCCAAGAATAACATGGTTGCCTCTTTATTCCAAGAGTACTCGTTGAAGCGAAGCTGAGATGTGTTCTTCTCTACCAAAAATGGCCCCAATTCCAGTGCTTACTCTCGCTCTCAGAGGATTCTGATCCACAAGGCCACCATAACCGCAGGTGCCACCATCGCTTCCATCGCCATCTAGACTGCCATACCAAGTTGTTGTAGCAGGGTGCCATTGCACCTCCTTACCAACAAGCTCAGTGTGTTCCTAACCGAACGATGCCTCCTTGCACGCAAATAGCACTAACAACACAATGCACGTTGCAGTTACATCCACACGGGCATTGGGCACCACCCATTGAAGCCTAGCCTTCCGCATCATCCTTCCTTAAAAATAACAATAATAACCAAATAATTGGCACCCAAAGGAAATAGAAGTAGAAACCCAATGAACAATGAAGCCCAAAGGAACCAGAAACTCGTATTTATTTGCAGAGGTGAGAGCTTTTGGAGGGAATCAAATTCCATCAATCCAGAGTGACTGTCAACTGATTTTCATTTTTCTTTGCTTAAAATCTTGACAGCAGAGGGACCCAAATCGCCAACCATACAGACCGATGAATGTATGGTCCTCAACCTACAGTCATCTTTTCTCTTTTTACTCAACAAATGAAGAAAAAAGTATGATCGCTACGCTACACTGTGAATGTGAACAACACAAAGATCCTTGAGTTCCTTCACACGCTCTGCAGCTATCTTGCCCTCACCCAACATTGAAGGAGACACGGACTCCTTTTCCTCAAATCGCGTGTAAATTGCAAATGCCAGGTGCAAGCCCACCATTCTTAAGATTCAGCTATAGCTTCCTTCAACAATCTGATGCAAGTTAGAGATAATTTGTGATTCTCAAACACATTGGGATGAAAACAATGAGTAGAGCAAATTTTCAATATCTGTTACAACAGTGTATGGAATATGAAATCAAATTAGACGTATTATTTTGTTTTAGTTATATATTATTTATACACCTTATGACATCATAATTAGGGTTGGTCAGTGATCAATTGGGTTTAGCTCGAGTAGTTGGGAGGCATGATTGTTATCCTCCCCACCCATGTTCAATTCCCACAAGTGACATTTTTAGCTCATAATGAGTATATTGTTGTAATGGCTTTGAGCCTTGTTGTTGACTAGCCTTATGCCCTAGATATTCTAGGGTTTACCCTGGGTACCATCCTCAAAATGACGGGAAGAATTCGAGTGTTTTCCCCAAGCAGTGTAACTAGTGAAAAAAAATTAGGGTTGGTCAATTGCATGAACTTGGTTATTGTTGCTTGAGGCTATACATTTTCCATATTTCTTGTCGCACATTTCTACCTTGTTAATGCTAATTCAAATTTTATTTATTATCTAGGTAATCGTGCCACAGTTCATTTGATGTTTTGTTTGATTTGATAAATGTTATTAAGCATGCATAATCATATTGTGTATGATTAATTATGTACAATAATTTGGAGTGTGGTTATGCTAATTCTACTAGCATAATCCCCTATCGATCGAAAAGATTGCAACAAAAGACCGATACAAGAAATACAATGCAATTCCTGAAAAACTATCTATGATGAATATACATGTAAGCTCCATGTCTGGATTTATACATTTGCAAGTACATATTTCAAGATGGTAGTTACAATCATTGATGCAAATTGGAGTACCAAACAAGAATTGATAGTTGTGCATCAAAGATTGTGCATATCACTAGCATTGAGTGATCATTTTTTACCAAGTCAACACCCCATTTTCTATTTCCACAATCGACATTGAGGCTAAATATTTAGTAGCCAATGACCCAATAAAGACTAATGACATCTAATAAAGGAAGTTGATCATAATCATAATGTCAATTTATAATTATGATCAACTTCCTTTTAGATCTTTACAATATTTTTTATTATCAATCAACTTTATGATTATGATCAACTTCTTTTAGGTCTTTGCAATGATTATGATATATATATATATATATATATATACACACACACACACTAGTTAATATCTTTCACTAAAAGAGGCATATTTTAGTGTTCTAGTGTATAATATACAACATTAAGGTTAATATCACTTAAATTCACCCTCACATCATTCTCCTTAATCCATCCTCCTTATGGGCATGATCAATAACAAAAAAATACATTAAGGGCATACATTCATCTTAATTTTAAATGAACTTATTGCATCCTATAGACACACCATTATTATTCCCCCATCCAAAGTCAAAATGATCAATATTTGTTATCCTAAGGAGTCAATTTTAGTTTACAAATAATACTTGTCATTGCAACGATAGGGTCAACTTCCTATGGTGTCAATTTTTTTATTTTTTAAGATTTAGGAGAAGGCAAGCTAATAATGTGTTCATTCTTTTAAATTCAGTCAATAAGACCTTAATTTGTTTTACAACATATCTCAAAGACATAGGCAGTCTGATTGTTTATCCCACCTACATTCATCGTCATTGGGTCCATGGCCTCAAGATCTCACTCGCCCAGTTGTTTAGGGTTTGATCATATCACCTAAGAATCGAGATGGGCAACCACATCTCAATATATAAGAGGCTCTAACAGCAATGTCATTTCCAAGAGATTTGAGTCTAAAAAGCACATTGTCTTCAGGTGTCCCAAATACTAAGATCCATGGGAGGTTTCACTGTTTGTTTTGAGACTCAAGTGGTTCCCTTGTGACCTTATTTATCTACACTAAACAAATATGCCTAGCATTATATGTCCAAGAGGTGGTTATACATAGGGGAGAGGTGTTGGAGGGCCTCTCTAAGCCCGAATCTATTAGTCTCATTACTTCTTTCTTCCAGTGTATCTCTATTGGTGAGGCGCTAAGTGCCACATTGATTATAGGCCCTGTTATCCCCGATATCTAGGGATAACTAGGAGATCATGTCTCGAGGCCCACATGGTCCTAGACATGGAGTACCGAGAGCAGGAGCGACCTGAGCAGGGTCCTCCAGGACCATGCTCA
>SNQJ01S0119897.1:0-27275 GCA_010110895.2 Picea sitchensis
GGGGCTAGGAATCCATGAGAAGGAAAGGGGATAATGACTTAAGGACAAGGGCTAATTGAAGGGGGATGATGCAAATATATTAAATTAATCCTAATTCCTAAGGATAAGTCTCATTTCATGTTTATGTCCTAAATTTCCTAAGAAATGGGATGATTTCTTGAGTGGTGGGAAGGTGGCTACATTAGTGCCACTTTTCAAAAAGGATCCATGCATATATAATATTTAATTTCAATGGAATATGGAAGATTCTTGATCATTATTAACATGGTTTCCTTGGTATGTTTTGGCATGAGATAGAGAGAGAGATCCACTCAGACCTTGTAACTTGAGTACCTTGAGAATTCTAGATGAATATTTTGTGACTACTAGGAACAAATTTCCTTGGGCTTCCTTGGGGAAGGATGGATCCCTGAAGGGAGAATTTTATACGATATATTTCTATAAGTGAGGGTACAATAGGGTACTTAGAGAATCCATGAGAGTAGATGGAAATCCTGGAGCCACAAATCTGAGACTTCTTGTATGGCCTATGCTACATCTATAGAAGGGAAGTGGGACAACCTGAGGGACTATGGTGTAGAGAAGGGGGTACACTTCCTTGGGTTGTGAAAGTTGAGGGGTTGAGATCTTTTTGGTTGGAGTTGTTGTTGGATTTTTGGTATCATGGCATATTTTGAACCTAGTACTATTTGTGAGACATTAGTTGGGTTAGAGAGAGTGTATTTTTCTTTGTGGAGTCATAGCCCCAACTTGGCAGTGAATTGTTGTTGAGAGAGGTAGAACAACAATTTTTGTGGCTAGGTGGAACATTAGAGGTATGGATCTAGTTGGTGATTTCATAGAAGATAAGTGTTATTATTATATGTATTTTCTATTGTTGTTATAATGTGTCATCTTTTGTTTAATTGTTGTTGCTAAGATTAATAAATATGTTGCATGAATAATTATGCATGTTATGTCATTATCCATGGTATTGCATGTTATTGTTTTTGCATATTGGTGCATATACAGGGAATATTTCAAATTGGTATCAGAGCTATGTCTGGGAATAGTTACTCATGGTATCAAAGAATCGATAAGCCATGTTTAAATAAATTTGAAAGGTACAGTATGTACAAAGATGGAATTGGTAGTGACATGGCTTAGCATAGAGCTAGGTATGTTACATTATGGTATTATATATCAAGTTAGGGTTTTGGATATGTTATAGTATTCAATATATATAACATATTTTTACAACAATACTCTTAAATTTTATAAACAAGTAACCTCTCGAAGTTTCATGTAAAAAGGAAAATAGAATGATGAACCCTTGGTATGATAAAGGGTGTAAAATTGTTGGGAAATCCATCAGGCAGGTCTTTGTCAAGTCTCTAAAGGTTGTTAAGATATATAGCTACAAATCCCTAGTTAAAAGAAAAAACAATATTTTATAAATGGAAAGAAAGACAATATTTTACATCTTTCTAAATTCGTTCCTAAAATTTTTCTAGATGAGTATTCTAACTTGTAAATCTAAAGAAAAAAATTATACAATTTCCTTCATAGATTTGAATTACAACCTCAAGAATATTTGTAAATCACCTAATTTCATGGAGAACTTTGAAAACCTTATCATAAAGGGAGAAGATTTAACTTTGGAAGACACATAGTTTTGGGTTAAATGACGTTCCAAAGGGAAAGATAAGGACATTTAAGGCTATGAAGTAGAAATCATACAAATTGGAGAACCTATCATCATCCCTCACATGCACAAGCTCTTTAATCTGGTGGTTGAGCAAGGTTTCCCTAAACGATGGACTTAAAGCCTCATTGATCCTTTTTTAAAAGCATAGATAAAAGAAACCCTTCTAATTATATGACCATTATGATTATCCCTCTCTTATCTAAGTTATGTGGAATTATTTTGGAAAATAAGATTAGCATATGGTTAGAATGTCAAGATAAAAGGGATAATTGCTAGGCTAGTTTTAGAAGCTATCATTCAACTATGGACCACTTGGTTATGATTAGGATCATCACATAGAAATATTTTAATAATAAATCTAATCTCCTGTGTTGTTTCATTGACTTTAGAAAAGTATTTGACATGGTGATTAGAACTAACCTTTGGAAAATATTACAAGAGTTAAAGGTACCATTTGAATTCATAATTACTATGATAAGTTTGTACAATGATGTTATTGATAAATTTAGGAATAATTAGGGTTGGCCAGAAGAAATTATTTGTAATATAGGAGTTAAGCAAGGTTTACCCCTATCTGGTACCTTCTTTAGCATTTAGAATGACAAGTTAGAGATGTGTTTAGAAGAAGTAGGTTATGTTGGCACTACTTTATCTTGAATAGTCATTATCCTTCTTATGTACACTGATTACATTGTTCTTATGGTGAAGTTTCACTCTGATTAGGAAAAGATACTAAGAATTCTCAAGGATTTATATTCTAGTACATGTATGAAAGTGAACATGGACAAAAAAAAAAAAAAAAAAGGGTTATGATAATCAAATAAAAAAATATCACTTATGCTAATTTTCTATATGACAATAAAAGCATAAAGGAAGTCATTTCATATGAATATCTTAGAGGCAACCTTGATTACAATATTAATTAGAACTGTATCATTGAGAAAAGGATTAATGGAGGGTGGAAAGGCTAGTTTGGTCTTGAAAATAATTGTAAATCAATGAGCTTTAGAGATAATTTTAAGGATGGAAATTTATCTCAAACTATAAAAACCTTGGTGAATCTTACTAGTTTTTAATATGCAAACTATAAAATGTTTGGTGATATTTTTGTAGAATATTCAAATTTCTAAGGATTTTATATTGTTTCTATAAAATTTGGGTTATTTCTTAGCTAAAAAAAAATATTATATAAACTTTGGGTGAATCATTTTTAGAAAAAATGGAAATTGATGAATCTTTTTTTCGGTGGGAAAGCATGGAAAAATAGCCCATGGGCGATATATAGCCCCTAAAATTTTCTATGGTGACCTTCTGGTTATATGAAAAAGAGAAACTTATCTTTGAAACTCTCATCACTCTTGTTATATGAAACTCTCATCACTCTTGTTATATTATATGGATGCAAAGTTTAATAATACAACATTTATAGAGAGTTGTAGAGAAAGATCGAGTAAATCCAGAAGCATTTTATACTTTATAATATGAAAATTAAAAGAAATATGACTTACCATATCCTCATCATAGAATTTGGTCTTTCCCCCATTGAAATATTGGATATCACTTGGTGTCTAATGTACAAGAACAAGATAATCAACATGACGGACAAGAGGCTTACTAAGATTTCTTTATAATCAAGTCAAAGCCACCTGCAACTTAAGAGGGGTTGGCATAAAGATGTCAAGTTTTGGTAAAATCTTTCAGGAACAGAAGAGGAGGTTACTCTCTAGAATATTGATACAATTAAAAATTATATGTAATCTAAATTTAAGGAGAAATTGTGGTACAATAAAAGAATTAGAGGATAAGAGAAAATTAAGATAGTATAGAGAGGTTGTTAACCCTAACCTAGAAGACAAAATATATTCTATTATCATTAGTGTAAAGAAGAAAATCAATATTTATAAAATAAGAATGAACTTTCATTAGCTCCATAGTGAAATAGGGCATTGGATAATTCATGAAATGCCATAGGATGAATAATTTGTCATTTTTATGGTACCAAGAAGGTGGAGTATGAAAAACACTTTCTATTAAAATCTCATGCTTATGCTTATGCCCACATTAAATCTCAATTTCAAAGTATATGAAATAGTACAAACTTTCCAAACCTTTTTATTTTCCTGAAGATTTAAGAAAACTTTTCTCCAATATTATGAAACATAAAAATAAAATTATAAAGTAATCCAATTAATTCCTTACCATTTTTTCCACTAAAATTATATAAACAAAAATTTTTCTAAATACAAATTAAAAATCATTAGCATCCTCAATTTAATCTTTCTTATTTTAATTAAATATTAATCTAACTTTATTTAAATACAATACGTGTTCAAAATCTACCCACTTAAATTGTGAAGAACATCTTTTCTATATCACAACATATCTTCGAATTTGGTGAGTCATGTTTAGTTGTTGAGATATGTTGGTGCAGACTTGTAACCTTTGTGTTGGTGCATGATTAAAATAGTTGATGACTCATTTTCTAATGGCTAGCATTTTGTTCCTAGTTACTAAGATAAAATCATGACATGTTTTGGGTAGCATTGTTTGCATGTGCTTTTGATGATGTGAATGTTTGAAAAATCTTAAATTGTAATGATGTAAATATGGAAAAATCTCACATAATGGATAATGATGAAAGCAATTGTACCTTTTTTAATACACATTTGAACTATAATATACATTATAAAATCTTAAATTAATTTTATAGTATAATTAAATTAATTGGTATTAACATTACAGAAATACAAAAACATTATGATAAATGTTTAATAAAACGTGATTATAAACCATAAACCATATGATAAACGTTTAGGCAAATGTGGTTATAACGACGAAGGTACAAGAACTTTTTTTACAAAGGTGATACGGAGTACTTGCTTAAAATGATAATTATTTTGCAATTTTAGTGGAGAAATCAAAATCATTACCCATCATAACGTCATCAAATATAACGTTGAAATGAATATTAAATATAATCATTACCCATTTTGAAATGAATAGTCAAGATTTAAAAAAAAATAAAAATTATTACATAAATATAATTATAAAATTATGGTATTTTTTCAAATTTGATTTAGTTTCCATAGCAACTCATATCGGGCCTTATAATGATTGAGCATTGTTCAAGATTTTGTTACAGTGCCCATTATGAAAGTAATAATTATCACTCAAATATGTAATCATTACCACCGAGAAATCAAGAAATAAAAAACCAACCAATATTATTATTGAACATTAAAAAAGTACTATAACTTTTTTCTTTATTTTTTGGATTATATTCTAAGCTTTCTTTCCATGTTCCCCATTTGTTCTCGTTTCCGACCTTGTTAAATGAATTAAGAAAAATAGAAGAATTGTTCGTCTAGTTTAAAGAACTTTTTCTTTTAAGCATTTTCATTTCATTTCAAGCATTTATTTTCTCCAAAATTATTGTTAGGAGGGAAATTGTATTAAACTTTAGAAGGTAGCAAGATTCCTTACATCAGCGTAGTTGGTCCTTATAGTAACAAAAATAAATAGTGATATGAATTTTTTCCTATCAAACAAGTAAGTGAGAGTAGAAAGAAACATCTTTTACGTTTATAGTCCATAATGACTAGTACTATGTTAATCATTCAATGATTCATAATTGTCATCAACAAAAAAAAATAAAAAAATACAATACATATGATTTTAAATGGTCATATACAATCAACCTTTAATTCTTATAGGTGGATCTTTCAGTGTATTACATTCAAGTACAAATTGCATATAAATTTTCAAATATAAGTTTTTGTATAATGTTTGGAAAAAKATTTGTTTCAACACTTTTTTTTGTATTTTTTTTTAATTGAATGTCTTTCCTTATATGTTGGATTCATATGGAAAAAAAACAAATAAGAATGCATAAAATATATTTCTCATTCAATCTTAATCATTGTTTAAGTTCCTCGGATGGGTTGTTATTATGACCATTATGATCATACGACGGATGGCCTTATGCGTCGACACTAGGAGCTCTCCAATCCTCCCAAGACCGATGGTTGGTGCATGTTTTCATCAACAGAGCAGGCATATCATGCAATGTCTCATACACCAAGGTAAGATGTCGCTTGCATTTTGAAGGCTTGGTACATAAATTGTGAATGATCTTTATGTTCTAGTGGAGGACACAGTTAATGTGCACGGAAATCCTATGGGCGCTCTCAAAGTTCATAAGGTCTCAATTTGGATGGCGAGCATAACATCTCAAGAAGGATGGGGCTTCCCAACCATCTCCATTGTGATTGCCTTTGCCTCGTGTATAGACCAGTTAAGCCTTGTTCGTTTTTCGTGTCTCCTCTTCCTTGGCAATATGCCTCGTGAAAGAGGTAAGCTACGTATTGTTAGGAAGTGGAAGAAAAATAGAGAATAATAACTAGAGCATCAACAAGCAAGATTAAATCGAGAAAAACAAACCACACAATTGACAAAGCGATTTATGTGGAAACCCAATACGAGAAAAAACCATGGGCAATGATAATCGATATTCTTATTATTCAAGGGAGAATTACAATAGCCAACCCAGGCAGCCAACCATCCTCTCCTCTCATACACACAACACCTCAGTGTTGCGTCTTTCTCTCACACACTCACTACACACATTTCACTCTCACCTCTATGGGTATGCTCGTATATATAACATCTCTCAAACAGTTAGACTAACTAATTATAATTAGATCCACCAGTTACAAAATCTATTCATAGAAGAGTGCATCTATGCACAATCTAAATATAGTTGCATGAATGTGCATGTGACTGCATGGGATATTCGTTGACATGTTTCCAACAATATCCACCTTGATAACAATTTACCTGATATATGATGCCCAAATTTATCCATCACCTTTCCTGCAAGCCAAGAGAATCCAAAACACCATCACAACTCCACAAATTCTCTAAAAATACCATTATGTGAACATGCCTGCATGATTCACTCCAGTATGGACCATTCTTCCTCCATCATTAACCTATCTAATAAATTGATGCACTTGTCCCATTTTGATATGCTAGACTGTTAGTCAAGTGCACAATGCTTTGACCACCACAGAACACCTCATCCTATACTTGTCCAAACTTACCCAATAGATCCTTGCATTCTTTCAAGACATAACCTGAGGTAGATCTCCTCTCGTCCAAATCTCATGAATCATAACCACAAACTAAACCACTGCAACCACTGTAGGTGATCCTCGTGCTTATGTGTTTGAAGAACCCATTTCCATGCTCTTCATCTGGTTTTTCCATGTGTCTACTGATAACACCAACTGCATGTAAAATGCTGACCATTCCCTTCGCAATCATAAAACTTCCTACTATCATATAACACTTGAGACACATAACCCTTTTCTTCTTCATCATTTAGGACATAAACCTGAAGAAAAATTACAGTGGAAATCCAAAGGGATTTTACCAGTTTCACATTATTCATACCGAATTTCTTGAGTATCTTCACCACATACTTCTGTTGTGATAACCAAGATTACCATATTTCCTATCTATGTGTATTTCCATGCCAAAGATTTATTTTGTTTCTCCCAGATCCTTCATAACAACATCCTAACCAACTAAACCAACCTGTTGATATCAAACATTCTTTTGCTTGCAAAAAGAATAACATATAACACCAAGATAATGAATATACCATAAACACAATGGTTATATTCACTTATTGTAAAATTTGGCTCACCGTGAAGGAATCAAACATCTTGTACCATTTTCATGGCATGCTTCAGGCCATACAATGGTTTTTGAGTTTGCAAACAAATCTTTTGTTGCAATTCTGAACTAACCGTTCTTATTGTTCCATATACATCCCGTTATCCCAAAAACTCTATGTGAAATAGATTTAACATCTAGATGTACTAACACAACTAGTGCTAACAAAAGAATAAAAACAATCTTTTAACAACTGGTGAGAAACTTTCATGGAAATCAATACCTTCCAAATCCCCTTCTGCTATCAGTCATGCTTTCAACCTTTCATATTTTACTATGTCTATTTTTATAAAAGGAGATTCATCAAACACTCCATCTCTGTCCATGATGATTCTGTGGGTAGTAGGATCCCATAGTTTGCACCCTTTAACATCATCACCATATCAAATATCTACTTGTTTGATCTGAGTCCTACTTAGAATGATGATAAAAAACATAAGCATCACAACTCAGTAATTTCACATTTGAGTAATTACCAGATGACCTGTTCATACCTATTCCTAGATCTTCCTATCTTTTGCAACCGATGGTGACCGAGTTACCATATAGCACAATCACTTATGTCCACAACTATTGTTGCAACTTGGCATTACTGAAAATGTCAATTCGATCCCAGCTTCCTTGTAATGCTTTCTAAGTTCCATGGATATGGGCTTACCTTAACCATGTATTCTCAAACACTTGATTGAGCTACTAACACATCAACCTTTCTACATACCCACCTTTCTAACATGCACACACTTTGTTAAGAACCAAATATCAATATAACATAGAAAAACCTCAGAAAAAGTATTCAACGCCTTGAAAAAGAGATAATTTCATATAATAAGCCTCTTCGAGGGGGCAACCTCCTTTTACCCCACTTAAAGGTTCAAGTACAAGATGATTCAAAATGAAAATGTCTCTTTGGTATATATAGGAGACTAGGAGGTATAATTACAACTAATGGCCTAAAGCCAACATAAATAAAATAACATTACTAATATAATATGCCCTAATTAAGGGGTAATGATCATAACTAATGGCCTAAAGCCAACATATAAATAAAATAACATTATTAATATGCCACAATTATGGGTGATGAGCCAATATTAGGCTTAACATGCCCCTCCACTAGAGACAAGTGCTGTAACAATGCTTGAGTATTTTTGGATGCTTATGTATAAAAAGACTCATCTTCCCAAGTGGAATTCTCAGCCGGTAGTTTCCTCCATTAATGAGATACTCAAATGGATCTATTCCTCAACCGACAAATTCTTGTGTCAGATGGCTTCAAAGTCTAATATGATTTTTCCTTCCTCGCCAAGTTCTAGCAATATAGTTTGAACTGGATCTTGTCACCATAACCTTTTTAAAGCATGAAACATGGAAACTGGTAATTTGCGAAGATGCAAGTAACTCCAATTTGTATGCCATAGTACCAATCTTTTGCAACACCTTATAAGGGCCATAGTATTTTGTTTATAATTTATTATCCTTCTTGGCTTGCTTGAGGGACATATGTTTGTATATTAGAAGTCTTAAAAACACCCAATCCCCTACTTCAAAACTTTCATCACATGTTGATTTGCTTGTTGTTTCATGCATTTTGTGCCATGGTCAGTTGTCCTTTAAGATTTGGAGAACTTGTTTTGATTCTCGATGTGATCTCTTCCAACGCTTGAACCTTAGGATTTTTGTGAGAAGAAGTGATGAAGGAGAGGGTGGTATCCATAAAGTGCCATAAATGGTATCATTTTTGTTGCAAGATGAAAGGAAGTGTTATACCACCATTCCCCGCCAAGGGTAAACCATTTGAACCATTGTGTTTTGTTTATCATAGACAAAGCAACGAAGGTAGCCTTCAAACATTTGCACTATACTATCCTCGCTTGTCCATCGATGAGGATGATAGGATGAGCTATGAGCCAATTGAGTACCCAAACAAGAAAATAATTGCCCAAAATGTCCAAAGAAGATGGGATCTCTCACACTTACAATAATCTGTTGTCAGTGTAGCTTTTGAACCTGCCTCCATGAATGGAAACTGCATCAGCTTTGAAGGGGATGAGGCACAAAAGTAAAAGGTGATTATCGGGCCTATCAACAATCACCATGATGACACTCTTTCCTGACTTTGTAACCCCTGATGAAATCCATGGAAACCTCTCCAATGCCTGAATTGGGATGGAAAATGGTTGTAAAATACCTCAGTCTTAATTGTTTCCACCTTATTTTTTGGCAAACCAAAAATTCTTCCACAAAACTTTGAACACTAGCTTTAAGGCCATCCCAAAAAAATCCTTCAGACTCTATCGTGTAGGGTTTTCAAAAATCCCAAGTGCCCTCCTACCGGAAAGGTGTGCAATTCCAATAGTACCTTTGTTTGATTTGGGAGTTATTACATAAATATAAGTGACTTTGCAAAATTATAGTGCGAATCATTTTTTCCATGTAAGTATCTCGATGCATGACTCCCCGCTACAACCTTTTGAATGAGAGTCCACTTTTTCATTATTCTTCCATTCATCCATTATGTTTTATTATCCAAATCGCTGATGATAGAGATAGCACATAGAAATTCCTCAACATTTTCATCCTTTCTGAGAGTGCATCTCACACAACATTTTGCTTCCCTTTATGTGACGATTCCAAAATCATAACCCAACATCTTGGTTACCCATTCTTGTTGTTCTTTGAAGATAGTCTTCTTTTGTTCCAAGAAGTATTTAAGACTATCATGATATGTTTTGACCTTAAAGTGCCTTACCTATTAGGTAAGGACGCTTCATTTCTTTAATGCATGTAGTATTTCCATCATTTTCCTCATAATAGGTTTGTGTAAGTCCTTTCCCTTGAGTGGTCGACTCTTAAAAGCCAGGGGCCTTCCTTATAGCATTAGGACAACACCAATTACATTTCTCTTGAGGCATCAAAGACTCCACAATAAAGGTTTTTGTGAAGTCTAGAGTGGTCAAGACATAATCTTTACACATCACCCTTTAAGTTGTTTAAAATCTTTAGTTGCCTTTGGATTCCATGAAAATGCATCCTTTAGTTAGTGTCATTAAAGAAGCTTCTATTCTTCCATAGTTCAACAAACTTGTGGTAGTAAACTGCCAAACCCAAAAATCCTCTAAGATTCTTCAATGTTTTGGGAATCTACTACCATCATGACCTTAATCTTGTTAGGTTCTACCTTGACACCTTCATGAGATACCATGACCCAAATATCACCTCCTTTACTCCAAGGGAAACATTTGGCTTGGCATATACAGTGTTCCTTTAGTAGTTGTAGTAACCTGTCAACATGTCGACATGATCCTCCCAAGACTTCAATACTATAGATTAGTATATCATAAAAAATACAAATTTAGAAGGAAGGGATTGAAAATGGAATTCATCAACTTGGAATGTGGAAGGTGCATTTGTGGGCACAGTAAGGCATGACCAAAATTCATAATGGCCTCTCATGAGTTTGTGTTCTGTCATTTTTGGATATCTCCTTCCTTCATTTTGATTTGATGATACCTCAATGAAGATCCAATTTTGTGAAATAGATTTCCATGTAGTTCATCTAACAATTCATCAATGATGAGAATGGGAACTGCATCTCAACAGTGATCTTGTTGAGATCTCTATAATATGGACACATATGCTATGAGCTATCTTTTTATTGAATACCATACCATCGGTGCAGAGTAAGAACTTTGGCTAGGGTTCAATAATGCTAGCCTCTAACATTTCTTCATCCATGCCAATTTCACTCTTCTCATGTGAAGGGTATCTCAGATGTATTGATGTTAGAGGAACACCCTGTGAATTAGGTGAATTTCATGATCATGATTTCGAGTGGGTGGAAGACCTTGGGAATATCTTCACTACTTTGAATGCTTATCAATGATCCTTTGGAGATCTCTTGAGGGAATAGATGGTTTAGATGTTTGAACATCTAGTGAGCATAGTTGTGCACAACTCCTTGATGCCCCTTTTCAATAATTTTGTCATGTCATGAGATCTTATCACCTACCACAAGTTTGCAGGATACCTCTTAACTCAATTTCTTTCCTTCCAATGAAAATTTCATGAAAGTTCTTGGAAAAATTAAAAAGCCATTGTTCCTAATGATTGTAACTATTGGATTCCCAAGACAACATCCTAATTCAACTATATAGGTATAACAATCATTGGACTATTCATTTACATTCCATCAGAAGATATTGATCTTATTTCATTTTCTTTGAGCAATTGATAGTTCTCCATCTACAATCATTACTTGAAACTCAAATTAGATATACAAAGAAATTGAGCTTTGGCTAATTTATAGTGAATGAAATTATGAATACCGCTAGAAACAATTAGGAATATTACCTTTTCTTTTGATGTATCCTCGATCTTGATGGTTTGAGGAGTGTTAATTCTATACAATGCATTACATGATATCGTGGAGTCAACTCTTAAGACAAAATTACTTCTACGTTTTCATCTTTAGATAGTTCCTATGTTCTTTCTTCTTCCTCACAATCTATGTAGTCACTTCTTTCCTCACCACACTTATGTCCCTTTACTATACTTGTCAGCCAATTAAGGCATAAACCTTTTGATTTTCTTTTCCTCCAATTGTGTGTTGAGGTGTCAACCTTGTAGGTTGAGGTGCTTTAGAAGAAGGACTATTGTTCTCTATAGATGTTGGGATTGGTCCTCTAGTAGCCATAGACATATTTTTACTTTCAACATTTCTTTGACCCTTAAATGCATTACCTCTCCAATGATTTGTCTTCGTGTGCTAAACCCTATGTTGGAATGTTATCCTTTAAAGCCCTATGAATACATCAATCAAGTGCCTATCTGGAATATCAGTTACCTTTAAATTCAATCTTTAGTTTTAATGTGCTCGCTGATAACTGAACCTTTTGTTTTGAGATTTATCAATTGGCTAAAGAAGGTATTGTCTTTGTATCCTATAGTGTAAGCATTTTCATTTCTTCCGTGGAAATTTGTCCAAGGTGATTTATAGAACAAAGCTATAGATACTATACAATTTTGACTTAGGTTCTTAAATATAAAGAAGTGTTCCATGCATCTGCATGCAATGCAAGCCATTGCTTATATTCCAAAATGCCTTCCATCTCCAAGTTTTTGCATTGCAGTCTGCTTTTCTCAACAAACTCTCTCATGGAACCTGTGTTGACCTTTCATGTCCCTTCCATCCCACCTCCCTGTGTCCCTCATCACGCATGTGTCTCACCTTCATCCTTTCAAACTTTTCCCAATACTAATCTCCCCAAACTCCAGGGGTTCATCTTGTTACTTATCTCTTTTTTGTAAATCATTTATGTCCCTTGTGTGCATTTTCACCTTCATCAAGAGTCTATGCAGGGATTGTCCGAGGCTTATTTGGTGTAGAATTCTCCCTTTTGCGGTATAAGCTGGCCAAGTATCACTTTTGAACCTTTGATTTTGAGGTGGTTCTCTGCTTAGGACAATCTTTCTATTAGATTTCCACTATGTTTCAAACTCCTTCTCGGTATGGAACTTTATTTTATTTAGTTCTCTCATATTTCTTCCTAGAATACACAGTCTGGATCAAAATTGGATGCCAAGTGGAGTTTACATTAAATTCCTCACAACTTGCCGACTTTTTTCCTTTACATGAGATCTCACTTGTATATCAGTTCCAAGCATTGTACAATTGTGACATAAAAATTTCAAAAAACTCTCACACTATAAATGGCCAATGTAGACCGTGATCCAATGAAACTAGTCCCACTTAATTTGGATACCTAGGAAGAAGTTATGATTACCATTTTAAACCTGAAAACCCCTTTCTGAGACTAGTCAATAGACTAGTTAGAGCAAATCTGGGTCTTAAATAGGTTGTATCTACAAATTTAAGATCTTAAGTTGAACTTTTTACCATAGATATATTAATAATTTTTATAAATATCCTCCTGTGTTCGTGGTCCAAAACATTGTATGTAAATTGTTTTATAGCGAAAATTCCAAGGTGTCTCGAGGTATGTTAAACCCCAAGAACTTAAATATGATAACCATATGTTAAGAACCAAATATCAATATAGCATAGAAACCTAAAAGTACTCAATGCCTTGAAAAGAGACAAATTTCAGATAATAAGCCTCTTGAGGGGGCAACCCTTTACACTTAGTTGTTCAAGCAATAGAAGATGATTCAAAATGAAAATAACCCCAGATATAGTAGGAGACTAGGAGGTATATCATAAACTAAATGGCCTAAAGCCAACATATAAATAAAAATAACATTACTAATATAATATGCCCCCAATTAAGGGGTAATGAGCCAATAGTAGGGATTAACACACTTCTCCACCTTGAAATTTTCATTTGAACAACTTTGACCAAATCTGGCTAAACCAACCCAAGTGAACCTTTGCAGCTCATGGACTTTAGACTCGAGTCTCAGCGCTCCACATTAATATGAACATTCACTTGACCAAATCCAATCAAGTCATCCAAGTAAGCCTTCACTGCCCACTTCCGTGCTCATTTGCAAGCCTCATCAAGATTTTTATAGGTTTCATTACATGCAATCCATGGACGCAATACCACATGATACCCAAAAACACTGGACCTGAAAAACCACTTTCTTTGACCTAAAAAACCATATTTAATTCATTGGCTCTTTCACTGAATCAAGGTTAACCTAACATACATTCCCTCACATATTCAATCTACCTAAATCTACATCTAGACTTTTCATATAGGTGACCTCGATAAACCAGTGGTATGCATGCCTATCCAGGTCTTAATGACATATGCCCATTTACATGCAATCACAATTTCTTACAACTCCAAAGTAAATTATTATTATTATTATTTCACGTTGACTCAACCATCAATGCCTTTGCACCTTATATGTGAACATAGGTGGAGAGACACAACAGACATACAAAACTTCATCAACCATACCTATATATGAATTTGCTTTTTGGGAGTCCTCTTTGGATGCTTGTTGTCTTTTCCAACAATACTTATTGAGATGCCCTGATTTTCCATAGAACCAACATTTTCCCCTTACCCCTTACCGGCCTTTTGACTTAAACCTCGGCTATATCCTCGGATCTTTCTCCTCCTTCAGTAGATCTAATTCTACCACCATTACCGCTATTAAGTTTTATTTACTAGATTTTCTCCTCATTTTCTGACACAACAAGGCTCGCACAACATTGTCATAATCAATGACATTTGTTGAGCTAAACCATTACAGTTGTGACTAGATTATCCCAAGACTCATGAAACAAACACAAGAGTATAATTGCCTTGTCCTCATCTGTGACTTTTATTTCCATACTGAAAAATTGACAAATCAAAGTATTGAAAACATTCAAGGGACAATTTTGTATCTTCTTTCATCCATAATCTATACAACCGCCTCTTCAAGAAGATTTTGTTCATCAAGGACTTTGTCATATATAGACTCTTCAGTCTCAGAAGTCTAAAAACCTCGTTATTGTCTCCTCTTCAGCCGATAAAAGAAAACACTTCACGGTCGAAACAAACAAATGGTACCAAGATCTCTTGCATCCATATCTTCCCATTCCTTGTCTATCATGCTTGTCGGTTTCATTATATTTTCAGCCAATGCCTTTGCAATCCTTGTTGATGCATAAGCATATCCCGCATCTTGAGCTTCCATGAAAATCTATTATTTCCATTGAATTTCTCCACATCAAACTTATAACTCTACATTTTCTCCATTAGCACACACCAAAAATCACAAAACTTCTAATAAACGAGGCTCTTAAAAAATCAAGGTTGAAATCCAAAAAATGTTTCAAAAAAGGTTTAGGATAAAAAAATATACATTGAAAAACCCTTTTTCCTAAAAAAAAAAAAAAAAAAAAAACAAAAGGGTCCACCTTTTACCAAATAATCCACCTCACCTATTTATTTTCTAAAAGATCCACCTCACCTTTTTATATTATATCCCTCCTTCATTAAGACTCACCTCCACTTAATAAGACATCATCCACTCATAAAGTATTCAATCTTTAAAAAAATAATTACATCAAGCAGTCTATTTCAATACTTAGGTGAGAAAAACAATGGCCCTCGTATAAGTTTAGTTGGCATTGCTGTTGGGCATGCTAGACAAGACATAAGTTCTTGAGTGGGTTAAACAACCAAACACATGTAATAAAACAAATAAAACAAACTAAAACAACTATGGGAATAAAACAGAATCATAAGAAACTTAGAACCATAAACAATCAACCAATGACCAAGATTATGCCACCAATGGATAACCATATTAGTTGGAAAAAACACCAGATAAAAAATGAGACCCTATGGGTCCCCTTCCTCCCTTGGGAGGTGGCCTTGAGTTCCCCAATGGAGAAGATCTTCACAATGGGAGAAAAAATGGAAATGATGAAGGAAATCAATGCTCATTCTCAAGAGGTGAGTGGAATGGCTCATTACAATGGTGCTTGAATACTCCAAGGAGAAAAGAGGATTCTTCAAGGAGCTAATTGAAGCAACATAACAATACTATGAATATCTTGGTTTTTCAGTGCACCCATGGCTTCCTTTTATATAATTTCCTCAAGGAAACGTTCAATTGGTTTAGTGTGAACAAGGCCCCTTTAGGGCACCCCTTTGTCCCTGACCAGCCCCCCATTCGGATTTTGTTTAGATATGGAGGTCAAATCAATTTGGGAGTCGTCCGGTAAGTGGTTGGGGGGTGAAAAGAACCATAAATGCATCGCTCACAGGAGTGTGAAGATTTTCATACACTACGCTATCATTTGGCACATTGTTCTCTCTACAGGCTTTGTTGGCACGTGCACTGTGAACACGCTTCCTTTAGTGAGTTTGCACGCCAATTTTGCCCAATTGTATAGTTTTTCCTTTCGAAACGTATGCATTTAGTGATGTAGGTGAAATAATTGTTGTTGGCATTGTTGTATTTTTTGTAACCATTTGCATGCAATGTTGTAGATCTAAATTTCGCTGATGTAACAGATGCCCCCTAATGTGAGGTTAGAATATACCGATAGTCAATACATCAATTCTTTTTATACTGAGAGTACCATTGTAATAGAGAGGGTTGAGAGGAATTGCAAGAGCGATCCATCAGTTGGAGAGGGGAAATTGTGGGACCCAAACCTTTTTCTAGGAGAAAAAATAAAATATGTATACAAATGAGGTGGGCATGCCCCATGATCGTATCATGAAACCAAAACGGGCGTTAAATGTAGTTGTATGTCGATGTAGATAACTACAACACCCTTCGAGGTGGTTTGATAAATCCATTGCATTTATCACTCAATGGTGAACATACTTTGAAGTGAGGCAAGGATGCATGTAAGAAGTGTCAATGAATCGTAGGCATTGATGGCTTAACAAATTCAGAGGTCTTCGTCTAAGATAAAATAACCTAATAGTCGCGATAGTAAAGACCCACCAACATGATATTTTTTGAAGTGAAAATGTTATGGGGTCAATGAATCTGAGAACCATGATGATTCTTTTTATAGCTCTATCCGGTGACCCTCATTGTAAAGGTAATGAGAGTCAAGATATTGTCTCCCCTTCGAAACCGGGTGTTGATGTCGACAGGAAAGGAGACACGACTCCAAGAAGCAAAGGGCTCTGTGAAATCCATGAGATAAGATTAGGGATTGGTAGGGAACATGAACGAAGTCAAGATGCAATGATATTCAAGACTTCCCTTGGTTGGGATATGTTTGAAGGATGATTTTCAACAACCGTAAAATTGTATCTAATGTCAGGGGGACGACTATATATGGGGTTGAATGGTGCCAGAGGAATGATAAAGTGGGACATAATTAGAGATCATGGGCATGGACTTTGGGATACCTGCAGTTCTGGCGAACTATATCTAATGAGAAAAGGAGAGCGGATTCCCAACCAAGAAAAGACATGGGCTGCGCTGCCAAAAAAAGAAGGTCACAAAGGGTGACAACAAAAGCTATGTAAAATGCTAGAAAAAATGTCTTTGTATAATTACCAAATGAATAAAAAAAATTTGAGGTACAGATACGTAAAACGGTTCCCCAAAGGTGGATATGGTTTTACACTCAGAGGGCAATGTGGTGGGTTCTCAATGGTGAGCTTCAGATGAGTAAAATGAATGGAGGGAAATCAAGTGGGGAAAACCGACAGGATGAAATGGAGTGCTAATGATACTGCAGAGATGTAGTCAAATAGAACCGCAATGAGATAGCCTGGAAGTCCATTGGGAAAGATAGTAACATGATGAGAAGAAGTATGTAGTGTATTCTCGGCGCATGAAAGACTATCAGGATTCCCATTCCTAGGGGGTGAAAGCAACATGAATGTCAAATTTCCAAGGGGAACTATGAATGGGTCAACTCATGTTGGGTATGTGTTATATTCTTTGCAACGAGTAAGTGTTTGAGCCACCGCGATCAAGGCCGAGCCCTCGCATGGGTTCTGGGGCGTTCCCATTTTTTTCTGACGACATATTTCCTGACCACATGATAAGTTAGGGTGGTTTTTCTACATTACGGTTTTTTTGTCATGGTTTCTATTTGGTTTATGAATTAGGGTTGTTGACTAATCCGTGTCATTGGGTTAGGGTTTTGGATGCCACCGGCTCCTATATGTATATATTACTGTAAAAATGTACAATGTATGAATGTAATATATGCCGGTTTCCTGGCTTGGGTTTCCAGGTGAAAAATCTCGTAATGTTTGTATTTGCCATTGTATCTTTTCTCGCTCTTTTCTCAATATCACTTTGCAGAGATATTGTACAAGGTTAGCATTTACATTTGGTATCGGAGCTTTATTGGCTTCAGGGGGGATGCCTTTGTCGCCAAGGGTTTGGCTCAGGACTGCGGATAAGCCTTGTTATAGTGGGAGATCTATGGTATTGTTTTTCTCAGTGAAAAGAAATGGCAAGCAATTCACATGGAGATCGAAGTTTAATGGGAAAAATATTTGAGATGTGGAAGCTCAAGATGAAGATCTTTTGGTGGACAGATCGCGATCGCAATAGATTCTAGGTACCATACCTACGTGAACTTCTCGCGATGATCGAAAGATGGATCTAAGGCAAGAGCACAATTCGATCAGACCTCGACCAATATTACTAAATGTGTCGTATTGTGCCCAAAGATTTATGGGAAAATTTGGGGAAGTTGTATCACTCTAACTCCCTAGTAAATAAACTATTCCCTCGAGAAAGAAGCTGGATAAATTGAGGATGAGAGATGGAGACTCTATGGCGTGAAAGCATTTGAACACCTTCAATATCGCGGGTAGTTAGTTAGTAATCAAGTGATATTAAAATTTCAGATGAAGATAAATGGTCAGCTTATTGTGTCTTTTACCGCACTCGTGGGATAGTCTGATTGTGTCTATAGGTAGTAATACAACTTATTGGAAGTTTGAAGAAGTGGTCTCTGCCCTTGTTGCTCTGGAGGAGATGAGACGAAGAATATGGAAGGACATAAGACATATGCATTATTTGCAAGAGGATCGCCCCTCAGAAAGAAATAAATATACTTCAAGTATATTCTAAGTCTAAGGGCAGATCTTAAACTCGAGTTTGAAGGGCGTTGAGGTGTGGAAAAAGAAGGGCACTACAAGAAGCAGTGCCCTTGTTTTCCACACCTCCAACATACATGTCTTTTCTTTTGTAGAAAAGACCTCCAAGGAAGAAGGCGTTTAGGGTGATGTGTATTTGGCTTCTTCAAGAACACATGCGTATCATGAGGCATGGTTGATTGAATCAGGTATCCTTTCATATGACTCCCCACAGAGTGGTTCCGCTAATATGAAAAGTATGATGGAGGTAATGTTTTTTTGGGTAATGATTCAACAACTAGAATCATAGGAAAGGAAGGGTCAAGTTGAGACTCATAGATGGAAGGACTAGAACACCGCCTCGTGTTCTACACATCCTGTATGGCCGTAAATTTGATTGTAAGAAAATGGAAGATGATGGGGTAAAAACAAATTTTGAAAAAGGAACTTGGCAGGGTGGTTCGAGGAGCAATGGTATTTATGAGGGGAGTTCTTTGTGGAACTCCTCAGAGGCAAGCTTCTAGGAAGCACTAGTGATGGGTGTAATAGTTCCATTGTTCCCCGACATTGAAGTTGAAGGAGAAAGAACCCCTACACTCTCTCGAGAAAGGTTATGTTGTGGCATCAAAGACTGGGCATACCAGAGAGAAGGGTCTTCTACTACTACACCAGAAAGGTATGGTTGAAGGAAGGTCTAATTTCTCTCCGGATTTTGATTTCTCATGAACATTGTGTCTATGGGAAGTAGAATCGGGTAAAGACCTCCTCCGCAACGAGGCGTAAGGAATTTTACAGCCTAGTTCACAAGGATGTTTTTGGACCTGTGGTCGTCCCATCATTGGGAAAATCATACTATGTCTCATTTATAGATTAATTCTCGAGAAAACTTGATATATTTCCTCGTGAAGAAATTCCAAGTCTTGACAGATTTAAAGAGTTTAAGGCTCTTGTTGAGAATCAAACAGAAACTAATTAAGGTGCCGAGGACGATAATGGTGGAGAGTTCTATGGTGAATGAATTTGAAGAATTTCCGAAGAAGCGTGGTATAGCAAGGCGTATCATACTCCATATACACCCCAACAAAATGGAGTTTCCGTAGGATGAACAAGACATTAATGGAAAAAGCAAGGTGCATGCCTCGCTGGTGTCGGATAGGGCAGAATTCTCAAGCGCAGGGCAAGGGTAACGGTGATGTTATTTGGTCAACGTATCACCCCTCATCAAAGATTGGGTGACAAGACTCCACAAGAGGTATGGACCGTAAGGAACCTTCTCACACATCTTGTGACATTTGGTCACATGCATATGTTCATGTTCCAAAGGAAAATAGGAGTAAGTCGGATAAGAAGGCTGAAAAATGTATATTTATTGGATGTAAAGATGGTCTCAAAGGTTATGTTATTGGAACCCATGGAAATTAAGAAGGTAGTGTATAAATGAGATGGTATTTAGAGAAATGAAGGATTGTTAAACATGAAGTCCCACCACTAAGGAAGAACCGAGAAGATAGAGTTTGACTTAAAGGATGATGAAGGCACTTCATGTAAGAATGTATGAATCGAAGAAGAAGATCCTCATACTCCAAGATTGAGGAGATCGATTGAGAAAGAAGGCTACCGTAAAGGTATAGTCCATCCATTTTGTTCAAATTTGCTTTGTCTATTACTCTGATGATGATCCTAGAACTCGCCGAGGCAAGGGATTCATAGGATGGAAATCTTTGGAAAAGGGCCATGAAGAAATGGCATCTTGGATAAGAATGAGGTTTGGGATCTAGGGGAGTTGGGTTAACTCCGAAGAAACCTACTGGCGTTAAATGGGTATTTAAAAGAAGTTGAATGCGAAGGAAAAGTGGAGAAATAATAAAGCTCGGGACATAGCAAAGGGTTATTCCTGTGTTGAGGAATTGATTTTGGTGAGATTTTTTCTCCAAGGCCAAGTTAACCTCTATAATACTTCTATTATCCGTTGTCACGTGATTTGAATTTGAAATAGAACGATGGATGTGAAGACAAATATTCCGCATGGGGATCTAGAAGAAGAAATCTTTATGAAGAACCCATAAGTTATGTTGTGAAAGGAAAAGAAGGAGCTCAGTATGCAAGCCGAAAAAGTCCCCAGATGAAGTTTAAAACAATTACTAAGGATGTGGTATCAAAAAATTTGATACCTTATATGCCGGGACTTGGCTTCAAAAGAAGCAAAGAGGACTCATGTGTATTCTAAATTAATTGGTGATCATTTGATTTATTTGGTCTTGTATGTGGATGACATGTTGTTGATAGGAAAGTTCAACAAGGAGATTATCCAAGATGTGAAAACCCTTGTCCTCTAAATTTACATGAAGGATCTTGGTGCTTCAAATTTCATTTTGGGTAATGGAAATTAAAAGAGATCAAAAAGGAGGAAACTCTAGTTAAATCGTGAGAAAATATGTCGAGACAATATTGCCGAGATTTAATATGCAGGAATGTAAACCGGTTAAGGTTCCTATCTGCTTGGTGTAAAGTTATTTATGGATCGTTGTTCCAAGACACATGAAGAAGAGGAGGATGTCTCATGTTCCATATGGAAAAGGGGCTTGAAGTTTGATGTATGCAAATGGTCTGTACTAGACTGGAAATTGTACCATGCAAGGGCGCTTTGAGCAGATATATGTCAAAACCGTGAGAAGGAGCATTGGACAACAAGTAGTGCTGGCTTTTCAGGTATTTGTGTGGAATCGCTAGCTATGGATTGTGCTACTAAGGAAGACCCGATTGGACAGAGTGGTTGATATTCATGGCTTTGTGGATGCATACCTGGTTGGATTTGGATCGTTGGAGATCCACAAGAGGGTATGTGTTTAACTTGTTTGAGGGAGCAATAAGTTGATGAGAAAAAGACAGTCAGAGTGGCACTTTCAATTACATAAGTTGAATACATGGCACCACCATGCAAGTATGAAGCAAGATGGTTACAAAGATTGTAAGTTCGTGTGCATTGGGTTGGTACAAGAAGCCATAAGGATAGAGTGTGACAATGAGTAATTTTTTTTGGCAAAGAACCCTTCTTATCATTCAAAGACAAAGAACATCGATAACTACCATCACTTTCTAAGAGACATGATTGAAGAAAAGAAAGTATCAATCGATGAAGGTGGACACTTTGAAGAATGTTGCGCATTCGTTAACAAAATCTATGAGTTAATCGAGAAGTTCTCTTGGTGTAGAGGATCCATGGCATTATCGCTCGATTGTTGACTATGTAACCATACTCGCGGTGAAAAGAAAACAACAAGTGGGGAATGTTCGGTATGTGTTATATTCTTTGCACGAAAGTAGTAAGTGTCCGGAAATGCCTACGCCGGGCATGCGGGGGTTAGAGGGTGTAGGTTCTAAGGCCCCATTTTTTTCGACTATATTTCCGTGACCACATGATAGGTGATTTTTCTACATTACGGTTTTGCCAATGGTTTTCTATTTCCCAAGGAATTAGGGTTTTGGACTAATCCAGCCATTGGGTTGGCTTTGGATGCCGTACCGGGTTGCTGGCTCCTATATGTATATTGTATTGTAAACAATGTAACACAATGTATGAATATAATATATGCTGGTTTTCTCGGTTTGGGTTTCCAGGTGAAAAATCTTTGTGTAATGTTTGTATTTGCCATTGTATCTTTTCTGTTCTTTTCTGAATAACAGTTTGCAGTAGATATTGTACAAGGTTAGCATTTACATCATGTGGGGGAGAGTGATACTGGGTAACAATACAAAAATGCAGCAGAGGTGACGGTACTGTAGAGCCGGATGTAGGGAACCTAAAGGTGAACGTCGGAGGGTGTTACTGGGAGATGCAATTGATATTCAGAGGGAATGATTACATGCCAGTATAGAACATATACCTAAAGGGGTTGCATTGTTTACGATGACCAAGTACCTGCACACATTAAAAACCGAATACCCGATGTGGACAATATATGATGATAAAGAACATATAACAACTATTTGATAATTTTGAACATGAGCATGTGTACCTAGACGTGATGTGAGAAAAATGCTCCCCTGGGGCCAAGTTCATATGGAGACCTAAGGAACATGACTATGTAGATGGTGGGACCATGATCCCATGGCTAAAGAAGGATCGAGAAACAAAGACTCTAGGCTCCTATAACTGAGTGTGGAAGTTTGTAACTGTAATATACCAGATATAAAATGTATGTAAAACATAAATACAATGCTAGAAATGGAAGAATAACAACAATATAACCAGAACATTCACCACAATAGCACTGAAATGATATAATAATAACAACAGAAATAGCACTTTGAATCTGAAAGCAATGTTCACGGGCCTCTTTGAGGGGGAAACCTCCAGTTGAGCAGAGCTCTATTACAATAATACCCATGCTAGGGTTCTCATACCCTTGAATCCTATTTATACTAAATATGTCTATCAAAGAAGCATCTAGAGGAAGATCCTTCTAGAAGTGAAAGCTTCTATTAGGTATTCTTACATCCGCCTTATTCTATTTTATTGAAAGGACTTATTAATATTGACCTTTATTACATCTGAATATATTTTTATATCTATGTGCGGGTTAGGACCCTAACATGTTCGCCCCCTTAAAAAAAATCCTTGTCCTCAAGGCTTGAGATGAGGAAATTGCTGCAGAATGGTAGTTGGTTCCCAAGTGGCACCTGTTGGAGTTGTATCTTTCCACTGGACTAGCATTTCCTTGATGGTTCTCTGATGTAGGCGACACTCACGCTAGTCCAAAACTTCTTTTGGCTGTATCCAAATGGATCCTTCTTCAACTAACTCAGGAAGGTTGGTTTGAATTTGGCACTTAGCTCCAATCACCTTCTTTAAGCATGAAACCTGAAAAATAGGATGTAGCTTTGAATGGTTGGGCAAAGCTAACTGATAGGTCACTTGTCCCACATGATTGAGAACTGTATAAGGACCATAAAATTTTGGCGCTAGCTTCTGACAATTCTCGGCCTTGAGGGAAGTTTACTTGTAAGGTTGCAGTCGAAGAAACACCTGATCCCCTTCTGCAAATTGATGTTCAGAGCGACCTTGATTTGCTTGTTTCTTCATGCAATTCTGTGCCATGACCAAATTCTCTTTGAGGGTATGGAAAATAGCCTCTCGAGCTGTAAGTGTTTGGTCAACCTCCTGGACCTTCGAGGCACCCGGTAAGTATGGGAGAACTGAAGCGAGCTTCTGTCCATATACCGCTTCAAAAGGAGTCATGCATGTAGCTATATGGTATGAAGTGTTGTACCACCATTCAACTAGGGGTAACCATTGAGCCCACTAATTTTTCTTTTCCAAGGAAAAACACCTCAAATATGTTTCCAAACACTTGTTGACAACTTCCGTTTGGCCATCAGTCTAGGGATGATAAGTTGTGCTAAGATGCAATTTGGTGTCTTGTATCTTGAATAGTTCTTGCCAAAAATTGCTTGTGAAAGTTGGGCCATGATAAAAAAAAATAGAGTGCGACATGCCATGAATCTTGAAGACTTGATCCATGAAAATTTGGGCCACCGTGGATGCAGTAAATGGGTGTTGAAGGGTGTAGAAATGAGCATACTTGGAAAGGCGATCAACAACCACCATGATGACTGATTTATTTCCTGATTTGGGTAAGCTGGTAATAAAATCCATAGAGATATCCTTCCAAATAGCAGGTGGAATCGGGAGCCGTTGTAGTGTGCCCAGAGATTTGATTGTTTCTCCCTTGTTGCATTGACACACATCACATTCAGCGACAAAATTACAAATTTCCTATTTCATACCTTCCCAGAAAAAGGAATGTTTGACACTTTCATAGGTTTTGGTGAACCCAGAGTGCCTTGTTGTGGGTGTAGCATGAAGCTCAGAAAGTACCTTGGATTTAAGCTTTGACTGTTTTCTTAAATACAAATGGCCTTTGTATCGAAGTTCATCATGGAGCCAAGAGTACCCTAGGGAAGCTGGAGCATTGGACTGCAATTGTTGGATAAGATGCGAACTTTTGGGATCTTGTAGCCATTCCTGGCGAACGGCTTGGAGCCAATCTGGTACAATGAATGAAAAAGAAAAAAGGGATCCTTCATCTTCATATTTTTGGGAAAGTGCATCCACAACCACATTTTCTTTGCCTTTCTTGTAAATGGTCTCATAATCATATCCAAAGAGCTTAGTCACCCATTTTTGTTGTTCTAGGGAGGAAATGCGTTGTTCCAGAAAACACTTGAGGCTTTGATGGTCTGTCTTAATTTGGAAACGTTGCCCCAATAGATAACGACGCCACAGATCAACGACATGAAGAATAGCCAACATTTCCTTTTCATAGATGGATTTGCCCAGATTTCTTTTAGATAGTTGCTTGCTGGTAAAGGCCAAAGGTCGACCCTCTTGCATAAGGACAACATCAATTCCTTTCCTTGAGGCATCACATTCCAACACAAAGGTCTTTGTGAAATCAGGAAGGGCGAGGACTGGAGTGGTGAAAATGGCCATCTTCAAGGTTTGAAAATCTTGAGTAGTGGCTGGATTCCAAGTGAAAGAGTTCTTTTTTAGGAGGGTAGTGAGAGGTGCTGCAATCTTCCCATGATTCTTAACAAACTTGCAATAATACCTTGTTAAGCCTAGAAATCCATGCAAGCTCTTAAGAGTATTTGGGTGAGGCCAGTCTTTCATAGCTTCAATCCTTTTAGTATCCACCCTGACGCCATCCTTGCCAACCAGATGACCCAAATATTCTACTTCTGAGGCGCCAAAAGCACATTTAGACTATTTCAGGAAAAATTGGTGCTGAGAGAGTAGATGGAGAACTCGATCCACGTGAGCAAGATGGCCTTTCCAGGTTTTTCTATAGATGAGGATATCATCAAATAAAACTAAGACAAAATGGCGGAAAAAATGACGAAAGACATGATTCAGGAGGCTTTGGAAGGTGGAGGGGGCATTACACAGGCCAAAGGGCATGACCAAAAACTCATAGTGGCCCTCATGAGTTCTAAAGGCAGTCTTGGGAATGTATGCCTCTTTCACATGTATCTGGTGGTAGCCCAAATGAAGATCAAGTTTAGTGAAGAAATGGGCACCACTCAATTCATCCAGGAGGTCATTAATGACAGGAATGGGGAATTTGTCTTTGATGGTAAGTTTGTTGAGGGCACGAAAGTCAGGACACATTTGCTAGGAACCTTCTTTCTTCAGGACCATGACCACAGGAGAATAGTAGGGGCTTGTATTAGGGCAGATAACGCTTGCATTAAGGAGTTCCTAGACCATTTTCTTAATTTCATTTTTTTGGGAAAAGGGGTGACGATACAGAAGAATATTGGGAGGAAGGCTTCCAGGTACAAGGGGAATGGAATGATCATGAACACCATAGGAAGGAGGGATTCCTTGGGGAGTGGAAAATACCAATTGATGTTTAGAAAGGATGGCTTGGAGGTCTTGCTAGACTGAGGGTGTCTCTGTTGCTTGTATGGCATGGAGTTGGGCGATAACACCAGAATGACCTTTTTTGAGAAGCTTTTCCATGCGATGGGAACTAATGATCTCAGGTGAACCTACGATGATGCCTTGGAACTTATATTGGTGGCCCTCCTTGTCAAATTGCATGGTTAAGTCTTTAAAATCCATGAGAATGGGACCCAAAGTCCTTAACCAGTCTACACCCAACACAATGTCACAACCTCCCATGTCAATAGAAAACATATGGGATTTCAAGTGGTAGTCACCAATTTGGAGATGCACATTTTCACAATGCCCTCCACATTTCATGGAACCACCATTGGCAATCATGATTTGGAAATTATTGACGGCATGGATCTAGCAATGAGTTTCTTGGGCAATGCAGCGATGAATAAAATTATGGGTGCTGCCATTATCAACCAGAATGATGACCTTTTGTTGCTTGATGTAACCAATTAGCTTGAGGATTTGGGGAGCGGAGAAGTCAGTGAGAGAATTAAGGGAAATGACTGGTTCTACTTTGGGAGGGTCCGAGGGAGGGGTTATGTCAATGGATTCAGGTGACTCAGACACAAGGGGAGTTTCTACATCCTCTTCCGAAATATCCTCGCAGATGGCCATAAAAAGATTTTTTTCTTTAAACTTGTGGCCCGGGAAATATTTGTCATCACAGTTATAACAAAGGCCTTTGAGTTGGCATTCATCCATTTCATCCCTAGTCAATTTTTGGATTTTTAGTGAAGCAGAGGGAGTAGTGGGATTTACTGGTTTAGGGCGAGGGATAAAGGAGGGTTTTCGATTTTGAGAAGATACAACCTGTTGTGCTTCTTTATCTCTTTTAGTAGCCTCCACCCAA
>SNQJ01S0119898.1:23778-35309 GCA_010110895.2 Picea sitchensis
CTTAGGGAGAGGGGTTAGGGCAATTAAAAATAAAATTAAATAATGACATTTAATTAATATAAATATTAATTAAATTGTTAATTAATATATATATTAATTAAATTGTTAATTAATATATATATTAATTAAATTGTCAACTAAAATCAAGATAAATTAAAAACCCCAATCACATAAATAAAATCCTAACCACATAAATAAAATCCCCACCACACAAAATAAAACCTATCACATAAATCAACAAGGGGTTACCTTTTAAGACAAAGTCAAGGGGGGGTTACGTAATGGCAAAACATGTCCACATGAGTCTCATAGTGACCTATAAACTTTATCATCACTGCATAAGGGGGTAAATCAACAATGTGATCAGGTCCATCTTCATAGACACTCCTAGATACATCCCAGGAGAGAAGAACAGGATCACACATCAACTTTGTATTACACCAAGATTTACCTGGTCAGGAACCACGTTGCTCCAGAACACATTTGGGAGCCCTAGAACACATCTAGGGTCTTATCCACCAAGGTACAAGACCAAGGATCAACCCATGCATTTAAGCAAGGGTTCCCTGGAACACATCCAGGGGCCTTAGACACTTCTAGGGACTTATATCAACCACCAAGGAACACATCCAAGGATCAATCCAAGCTCAGGGCAAGGATTCCCTGGAACACATCTAGGGGCCCTAGAATACATCTAGGGTCTTTACTGCTTGGTCCCAGACCAAGAACCCTAGTCATCTACTGGGGGCCCTCACAAGGGTCTTGCCATGGCTCTAACTGCTTGGTCCCAGACCAAGAACCCCAGGAGTGTACTGGGGGCCCTAGTCCATAGTTAGGGTCTTTTCCATCCTCCGGAGAATGGCTCTTGCAGCTGCATTAATTTCAACACTCCCTCTCAGCAAGAGAGGCATTCTTAGCAACACCAAGCTTGTCTCGAAAGTATACATACTTTGTCAATGACAGAGGCTTGGTCAAAATATCTGTGGTTTGTTCCGTCGTCAAAACATACTGAATACTAAGAATGTTCTTATGCACTATGTCTTGAACATAGTGATATCTCATCTCAATGTGTTTGTCATGAAAACACAGGAATCACGAAGAGCTTTACACAACTCTGGTTATCACAGTGGATTACTGTGGGTTCCAACTTAACACTGAATAAATCTAAGAGTAGCTTTATGAGCCATGCTACTTTTCTACTAGCAACACTTGCAGCAATGTAATTTGCCTCTGCAGTGCTCTGGGCTATGGAGCCCTGTTTCCTACTGAACCAGGAGATCATAGTTGAAGCCTAGCTGAAACAATACCTGGAAGTACTTTTCCGGTCCACTGTACTGCCCATCTAATCTAAAACTGTATCCATGAAGCATTATACCTCCATTGAAGTGTATTTAAGCCCATAGGCTATAGTCCCTCGAACATATCTCAAAATATGTTTAACAACAACAATATGAATATTCTTCGGTTCACGCATGAACTGGATGAGGACATTCACTGCATGATAAATATCTGGTCTGGTATGTATAAGATACATCAAGGACTCAAAGAGGTCTTCCGGATTTGAAACTCTCGTTAGATTTTGTAACTTCTTCAGTTTAGAAATCATTGGTGTGGATATGGACTTACAATCCAACATACCAAGTCTGCGGAGCATATCAACTGCGTACTTGCTTTTGTGAGAGAAACATCTCACCTGGATTCTGTCACACCTCTAAGATCAGAAAAATAATGCAAAAGACCCAAGTCTTTCATTTCAACTTCTGCTAAAGATCTCCCTCTTAGTCCGAGGCTTGAGCTATCAAAAAATTTCCTTTCCTGTAAGGAACAGATCATCCTAAGATAACAAGATGATTTTGTACAATCTTTATATAAAGATTGGGATCTGCAATACTCTTGGTGAACCCAAGACTCTGTAGAGAGACTGTCAATACTTTCATACCAAGCTCTCAGAGCTTGTAACAATCTATGGGATTCTTTCCCATGCATAGCCTCTTGTTCAACTTGACTGTTAAGAAAAATCAGTCTTAACCAGTGTTGATTAAGTCGGCATCGGCAAAAAGTCGGCGAGGGTCCGAAAAAAATCGTTTCGGCAAAAGTCGGCAAAAAATCGGAAAACCATGACAAACATTAAAAAATACAAAATATATTCATTTTTTTCAAAATTTTAAACATATAAAGCAACAACAACATCAGATAAACAAATTGGCACATAAATATGGAGAAATCACTGATATATATGTAGTCACTAGTGGATGCCAAATAAAAAATTATACATCAAAGTTGATATTGAATGTTGAAGGGCCTCTCTAATACAAAACGACATCACTTATATAATTATAAATTGTATCTCATGATTCATCATCATGATGGAGTGTGTAGATGTCTGATATACAATGAAAAATGAAACAAAACTAGCAACTAGCTATCTAAAATCAATGTCGGCCTCTGCCTCTCCCCCTTTTACGAGAAACGATAAGGGGTTGCTTGTCAGGCCTGCCCCTGACAGTAGAAGGCCCTGTATCTGATAGTGGATGACCACTGGTGTGTGCAGGAGTAGGTGTATCAATAAGTGTAGAAGGTTGTGCTGATGTTTGCACATCACCCTCCATGATGTCTTCAGGCCACTCCTCCTATGAATGGAGGGATTTAGATTCATACCTATGAATGGAAGGGATTTAGATACATACCTATGAATGGAAGATTCAACACCGGTTGGAAAATGAAATTGAACCCTTGTTCCACTTAGAAATCCTTGATGGTGATGATGATGGTTGTTAAGTTGGCTCCACAGTGATTGAGGAAGACCACAAACCCTTCTCCTTCCTTCTCCACAAACAAAAAAACACAAATGACCCAAAAAAAATAAAAAATAAGCCCTTATGCCCGCGGGTTCCCTGCGTCCGGAGACTTTTTGGTAAAAGTCGGGACTTTTTGGGTAAAAGTCGACGATTTTTAGTAAAAGTCGGGACTTTTTGAAAATACAAAAAGTCGCGATTTTTTCGAGAGTAAAAGTCGGCTTAGGGTAAAAGTCGCGAAAAATCGGCGATTTTTTCAACACTGGTCTTAACATCTATCTGGTGAAGTTTCCAAATAAAAAACTGTGACAAGAGAGATAAAGATAAGGATCTTATCATAGATAATTCCTTCTTTCTGAGAGAAGTCACGAGTCACAAATTTAACCTTAACACTGCCATCTGCTGTAGGTCATGGTCTAACTCAGATGCAGGGATTGCTCCCTCTAAGTCTCATAGAATGTCTGCCTCCCTGTATGTGCAAAGTGGCTCCCTCTGAACCTATAAGATCCTTTGATCCTGATCTGGTGTCGTATCTTTTTAAGATGTTCTTGGTGCCAGTACCAAGTTTAATATGAAAAGCTGAGTCAAACTTATTGAGCTCCTGTGCCAAGGATAATGGCTCAATTACATTCTAAGGACTCTTGATTAAAAGAGATATCTGTAGGGTTCCCAAAACGAGGGAAAAATACCCCAACTACCAAGATAATTTGTTGGACTCCTTAACCAAGAAAATAACCCAAGGTTACATGTTGTCTTTCATATCAGGGATAATAGACCAACATACTGTTGAGTTTCCAAATCAGGGAGAAAGACTTAGCTTACATCAATTAAAATAAGTATGTGCTGAGATCACAACTTCCTTGGTCAAAAGAGATTATGACAGTATTCCTTGAGATACTGGTTTATAAATATGACAGGAAGATAAACATAACTCTTCTTGCTGTCACTAACAGTCACAAAATGAGTGCGAGTGGTGCATACCTGGACTTATCTTGAACTTGCTTGGGCTGAAGACATACTTGTTCTTTGCAGCCTGTTACCAACTTAAGCTATCTAAGACATCTACTGTGTATGCAGAGGTTTGACATGTATCTGTTAGTTCAAGAAATTCCATATCCTCAAGAGATTATCCCACTGTCCTGTGGATAATACAATATTCATCCATATGCTAAAAGTTAACAATACATCTTAAAGAATGAGGCCAAAGACTGTATTTTCTCAAATTTAGTTCTTACAAAAATCAGCCCTCACATTTTTCTCTCAAAAGCCAAACACCAAAGAATTGCCAAGTTTCCACCACTCAATGTATTATGGTTAACTTTAAAGCTCGTGTACTCTTTGTAGTACAAAACGTATGGATGGCCATTAAGTGCATAAGGTGCTATCATTCACTGAAGTTACACAGTTTCCCATTTTAAAAATCCTTTACCAGTGATTTTGTCAATGCCATTGTAATTTACTGAAGCTTATTTAATGAAAGCTAAGAACTCGCCAAGCATCAGTAACAATAACATTATAATGGCTGAAACCTATTAGTTGTGATCTTCAAGATGATGTTTACATTCCTATTCTATTCTCTTCTCCAATCAGAGCCATCTGAAGCTAAGCACCCATTTTAAGTCTCAGCAGAAAACATATCATCCTCCCCCTAAGCAATCTAAAGAGACCAATTGTTAGGAGCTTCTATATTTCTGCCATTAAAAATGGATTGCTGTTACTGTTTAACAAAAACACAACACTTGTTATGATAATTTTAACTATCAGAAGTACATTAAAGAAGATAGTAACAAGTTTAACAGATGGCTGGTGTTTTCCTATATCATTTAATAGATAAGGAAACATTTGCTGTAACTGGTAGTGGAAGTGTCCAATCAGTATAGGGAAAAATTCAAGTAGAGTTAATCCTTGAATTTGATGTGTAATTCACCTATTCACTATGAAGATATCAAGGAGTACACTGATCATAAAATAAGTGCTATCAGAAGCTATCATGACAAACACAACAATGAAAAGAAAGGCCATTTACTAACCCATTTTTCCTTTCTTGGATCAGGTGCCCATGCTGCACCTGGCACTCCATGTTTCCATTTACTAACTCAAAAAGTAGTAACATTAGACAATAAGAAACAACCTTCAGAAAGCAAAATAAAAAATAAACTGAAACTAGGTGCCTTCACAAGTAGTCTTTTTTTAAAACAGACAGAAAGTTGAGAACAACGCAACTTGAATTGGGGTTTTAATCACTGCTGATCTGTTAACCCTAAGAGTTGGATCTACGCAGGCTCAAGTCTGCTACTCTTGAGCTCCTTCATGCCCTAAGCTCTGATACCATGTTAGATAATAGTGAAAATAGAAAAACATTGTACTTTTAAAATTTTTCTATCAACTAGATCAGCATAGAAGATAAACAGATCTGAAACAAACAATATTTCTGAGTACAAAAAGAACTATAGCTTACCTCTAGAATCAAATGAGAGGTGTACCTGTCACATGTATAGATGTATGCCTCTGTAAGTATGCTCAGATGAAGTTTAGGTTCATGGATCAAACCTCTAGGGTTTGATCTCTGTCAAAAGAACTGTGGAACAGTTTTGCCATAGATAGTAAAAACCCTAATGGAAACAACAATAATCCATAGTCAAAACAACAGATAACCCCAATAGGAAACCCTCAAAATAAGCAGTGATAGTACAGCAGGGAAATCAATCACAAGGGAATCCATAAGAACAGTAAGGGACATAAGAATGCCATTAGATCAACCATAAGAATGCAAGTACATCAAGAAAGCAAGTAGATCAACCATAAGAATGCCCTTACACAGATAAGAACAGTAAAAGGGCAGAATGCCAATTAGATCAACCAATTAGATCAACCATAAGAGATACATGTAGATCCAGGTTATAGGTAGATCAGCCATGAGATGCCCTTACACGAGATAAGAACGGTAAGAGGCATACCCTTCCCACAGGTCTAAAATAGCAAACCCTTCCTACATTTTGAATTGAAAGCAAACCCTCACTCAAGACTGGACAGCAAGGAAGCATCCACAAGAAGACCCCCATTCAGATCTGGAACAACAAGGTGATTATCCACAAGAAAATCAACACACAGATCTGAAAACAACAAGGTTATTATTCACAATAAAATCAACACTCAGATCTGAAAGCAACAAGGTGATTATTCACAATAAAATCAACACACAGATCTGGAACAACAAGGTGATTATCCACACACCTGAGATCTGGGACAGCAAGTGGGCATACTCTAACTTAGCGAACTCTCTCTGCCAGAACTGGACATCACATTGAGGAAACCCCTACAGGGGACTCAGCACTGTTGGCAGCTTGAGGGTAGCAAGTATAGCCAAGGAGAGGGCCCAGAATGAGGCCACGGTACCTCCTCACAGTTTTGTGGCCCTGAAGAAGAAGACGGCACCCACAGAGTAGGCTTGGCATCTTAGAGAGAGGTAGCTTAGGTGCAAGGGACAGGTCCGACAGCCCTTAGAGGCACCTCACAGCAACACATCCAGCAACCTTAGCAAAAACTCCAAAGAGGAAACTCTTCCAGCCAGCATAAACATGCATATCTGAACTTGATCAACAAAAAGGAAAACAGCATCAACTAGAGGGAGGAGTCACTGAGGTAGCCATACAGCAAGTATGGAAATTAGAAAGGAGTAAGTGTGTGTAATAGAATGTTAGGGGGTAGGGTCTTGTTTATAGTTAGGGAGAGGAGTTAGGGCAATTAAAAATAAATTAAATGGTAGCATTTAATTAATATAAATAATAATTAAATTGTCAATTAATATCAAGATAAATTAAAAACCCCAATCACATAAATAAAACCCTAACCACATAAAGTAAAACCCCACCACTGAAATAAAACCTATTCACATAAATCAACAAGGGGTTACCTTTTAACACAAAGTCAAGGGGAGTTACATAATGGAAAAACATGCCACATAGGTCTCATAGTGACCTATAAACTTTATCATCACTGCATGGGGGTACATCAACAATGTGATGAGGTCCATTTTCATAGGTCCATTTTGAGGTCCACTGTGGTAGTATTTTGTGGCCCTGTCCCCTTACTATTGTATGTCTAGGTCATTGGATTCAATACATTGAAGACATTTTTTGACTTTTCCCTCTTGTTCGTTTATGTTTGAATATGTGAAATATGTTGCCTAGTATTGACGTTTGTAAGTCTTAGGGAGCTGGTCTGTGGTAGTATTTTGTGGCCCTGTCCCCTTACTATTGTATGTCTAGGTCATTGGATTCAATACATTGAAGACATTTTTTGACTTTTCCCTCTTGTTCGTTTATGTTTGAATATGTGAAATATGTTGCCTAGTATTGACGTTTGTAAGTCTTAGGGAGCTGGTCTACCGTTCTGTTTGTTGATAAAATGAGATGCTTTGCCATATTGACCTTTATCATAGTTATTTTCTTTTATAAGATTTGCTTTTTTATTGGCCCCAACATGTTTTCATTATAAAATCCATGGCTGAAAGAGACTTCCATCCTCTCTGAAGCCCGAAGATTTCTATGCTTTTTTCAAATCGTCTGCATCTTCCACCTGAATTTATATGTGTCTTGTTGTTTGGGATAAACACTCAATGGATAACAAATCCTGTGTGATTGTGCTCATAAATCTGTGAATTGTTTTTCTCTCACCCCCCTATAAAATCTTTAAACAGTAAGTGATAGTGTGCTTGAAGATTATATTTTTAGAACTTTAAGGATTACACCCTTTCTCCCAAGGATTCTTCCTTCAAGGCCTAGAGAGGGGACGCTTTTACCTCCTTGGGTGCCCTGGCATCGTTCCCTCTCTGAGGTAACATCTCAGGGGACCACAGGTTTCAACTTTCAACGTTTCAAAGTAGTTTAGAATCAATTTAGATTGTATTCTAAAATATTTAGTATGTTGTTTGACATATCTGATATCAGGTGGCATTGATTTTAGTGCCATTGACATGGATGATGCTGATGCAACATTGGATTGGATTTCTCAGCAAGGGCAGGAGGACAAAGAGCCAATGTTTGCAGAGGATGAATTTATGTGGTTAGAGAACGCTACCAGTGCTGATGGAGGGGCAGGAGGGCACTCATTCCTAGATGCTAGGGCCTAGGCTGTTACGTTTATGCAATATTTTCAGATTTTGTCATGATTTAAGATTTGACTCAAGTCTTGACTGTTGGCATTCAATAGTTTAAGAACTTTTGTTCATTTTGATTTAATTTCATGCCATGGTCCATGGTGATTTTGTATCTTGATGGATGAATGATGATATGATGTCTGATCATGATCATATGATATACTTGGATATATTTGGATACATTATTTTTTCAATAATCAGTGTAATCTCTCATGTGTAATCTATAAGCTTATTTATTTTTTATAATTTAATCTGAAAATCTGTGTTGTATTTTTCATGGGGCCGAGTCATTGCCAGGTTTACTCATGGGTTTTTGCCAGTCTCAAGACAAGTTTGACTCTTTGTCCAGAACTAGTCTCTTGACAAGTAAAGTCTGGTGGCTTTCCTAGGTCACTAGGAGTCGGGACTGTGTCTTTGCTACACAACAAGATTGGTGCATAGAAAAGACCTCTCAAGCTACAAAGGGAATGTAAACTCCTAATAAGTGTGGAGTTATGTTTGACCCTTGATTCCGGCCAGCTCAAATCAGAAAACCTAGTTGGTTTATTTCTTTCTTTTGATTCTTGGTTGCTTCCAAAGGATCATTGATTGCCTTTATAGTAATGGTTTGCGACTTCTAATGCTCAATACTGTTGTGTTTAATGAATCTTGCTGGTTTTCTGGCATTTTTCCTTTCTACTTTAGTGAGGTTGGAATTGATTATTGGGATTGTCAAAACTTAAAACTCAAACCCTTCTTTCCTAAGGTCCATTTTGTCCTTACATAGTTTCAATTTTTCAAGGAAAACTAATGAAATCTGTGTTTAATTCTTCTCATCTGTTTTATAAAATCCGTTCTTAGGTCCAGAAGGCACAAATGGAGTTCTAATATCAAATAGGATACATGTTTGAAAAGAGATTGAAAAAAAGGATGGGTTGTTGGTGCATTTTTTTGATATTTATTTTAGCTGTATGAAGTGTGGAGGTAAGGAACCTGTGTTTGGAAGCAAGAAGTCCCATGGTAATTTATTATAGAAATTGAGGATATTCAGGAGCACCAAGGAGAGGGTATAGATGTCAATTTTTACATGCAACTCTATGTGACTAATTTTCAGATCTGAAAATTGCTTCCTAGTAATCTAACAGTAAAAAGCCTAGCTGTTATCACTGAACAATTCTACATTAAAAATTATTGACTGAAATTATATGCAGTGGAAACACAAAGGATTAAAGATGAATCATCAACACATATGAGACACAAATTTCAGTTCTGTAACCTTGTTAACTTCAGAAATTCTGAGGGAAAAACCAACCCTCCCAACCAATGCAATGTCACCAAATCTAAGAGGACAACCTTGTCCTCTCAGCCAATACAAATATCACCAAAATATGAGGACAACCTTGTCCTCCAATAACCATACAAATCAGAAAACCAAACCTCAACAATTTACTGGAAACTTCCTCTGCCCAAACATCTACTGCAGACAACTTGTACGACCTGATGACGTCACCTATCATCCTGTATGGACCTACTCCTGCCTAGAAAACTATGTATGCGATTCTCCTTAATGAAACCCGCATACATACGTGCTTTGCTCCACTGCAGCCTGCGTATACGCAACTGTGCCAACTGCAACCTGCGTACGTATGCGATTTTTCCTCCTGCAACCCGCGTACATACACGCTTTTCCTTCCTGCAACTCACGTACAAGTACATAAAACTCTTGTACAGAAACCTCCATACAATTCGTTCTCTGCAACTTCTCTTCCTTTAGGCCATGTTATCCCCCCATTCCTAGGGATGACCAAGGAGATGATGTCTCGAGGCCCGCAGGTTGCAGACATGAAGTACCGAGAAGAAGATGAGTAGTTAGATCCCATTCACCCACCACACATCAACATTTGATTGATGGCAACAACATCCACCACACCCAACTTGGCCCATAGATGATAACAAGTCTTGCTTCATGAAGTAACAAGTCTAGTATCGTGGTAAGTGTCATTTTAATATTTGAAGCATTTGAACATGTTGCAAAGGGTCCTTTCTTGATTTGGAAAACATTTGCTTGGAAATTATGCCTTTTGCCTCATTTGACCTTGGTGCTTGACATGTTGTCCTAGTAAGTGGGTTACCCTTGGGAAAAACATTGCTACTAGGGGGGTCTCCTTGAAGGGTCATCATAACATTCCCACACATACTTATCACTTTCCATATTTCTTCCCTTTTTGTGTCCCCATCTTTTGGGTTTTTGGGTATATTGACCCAAGAAGGGCTTGTACCTCATTTCATGGGAAGAAGGGGATAAAGGCCTTGAGGTCGATTGTAGCTGCTATAAAAGAATAAGAAACTAATGCTGAAAAGAAAGTGAACACAACAAATGAGGGCCATCAAAAGAGGATCCAACTTGAGCTCTACCTAGTCAATGCCCACCCTGGTCCCAAATTGCAAATGCCAAAGCTTGAAAACCTTATAAAGGGGACTAGCAAATTACAAATAAATGAAAGTAGGGATTGGGAAGATGGCTAAAAAGGGGTCTGGGAAAAATAACACCTAAATAGTTGGTAACTCAAGAGCAAGCGCACACTCTATAGAGCCACCCATAAATGAGACAATATGAGCCCTTGTATGTCAAGAAACCCCATGCCCAGACTCACACCCCCATCCACCTCATGCTCTTTACATGACTTAGAGAGGGTTCTCTTGGGAAACACTCCTTGACTTGGGGAATGATCTACCCAATAGGTCACCATGACAACTGTAGTGTCCCCAAGGCCGAACCCCGATGTAAACTATGAACTGAAAGAGATTGTAAATATGTGTTATAGGCTGGTGAGCCAAGTTTTGTATAAGCCAGTAGGCTTATGTGTCTGATTAGGCCAGAGAGCCTAAGGGTTGAAGGCCAAGGGCCTGGATTTTGTATTTGTATGTATGCAACACTTCAATAAAATATAAACACTGCCAGGTGCAGACCGACCACGATGAAAGAGTGATGGGGGACTGAGCGTCCACAGAGTGGGCAAGGGATTAGGGGCTGGAAGGTGGGAAAAAGGGGCTGAGTGTTGAACCTAGGGGGCTAAGCCTAGGGGGCTTAGGCCTGGAATAATATTTTAATATTATTTCCAAAAAGAGCCATGTGCATATTATTTTACCCTAAGTTCTTTGGAAGGGCAAGTGACTTCCAAATGTGAAGGAACGAGCTTCATGGGTGACAAGTGTCAACCCATGTGCATGCAGTTAAAACTGCCGAAGCAAGCCGTGTTGGGGATTCTGCTTCCATTCCCATCAACTGCTGCGTAGGTTCCTCCTGGATTCTAGCGGACTGTCTGAAGGTGAATGGGTCGAACCTTTGCAAAGATATCCTCGTGCATCTTCTGAACCATACACCCCTTGAACCAGAAGCCTGTGTCGTTTTGAGATAGCCCGTAAATTCTGTTCTGAACCGTCAAGCCTGTGAGTGGAATCTCTGTACACCTTGTGAAATCCCGAAACCGAAACCGTGAGTCTATTTCGGGATTGCTGAGCCTGTTTGGGAAGCTCGTGTCTGTTTTCCCAGTTGGATGTTGTGGCCACGCAGTGCTGGACTGCGCGTGGCTTACTGG